>JAVSBS010011316.1:0-32709 GCA_033124195.1 Coracias cyanogaster
CAATGGTATCCTGGGGTGCATTAAGAAGAGTGTGTCCAGCAGATGGAGGGAGGTCCTCCTCCCCCTCTACTCTGCCCAAGTGAGACCTCACCTGGAGTACTGCGTTCAGCTCTTGGCTCCCCAGCTCAGGAGGGACAGAGATCTACTTGAGAAAGTCCAGCGGGGGGCTACAAGGGTGATTAGGGGACTGGAACACCTGCCTTATGAGGAAAGGCTTAGAGACCTGCGGCTTCTTAGTCTGGAGAACAGAAGATTGAAAGGGAATCTAATTAATGTGTATAAATATATGAGGGCTGGATGTTAAGAAGAAAGGGGCAACCTCCTTTTCACCTGTGCCCTGCAATAGGACAAGGGGCAATGGATACAAGCTAGAGCACAGGAAGTTCCACCTCAACCTGAGGAGGAACTTCTTTACTGTGAGGGTTACAGAGCACTGGAATGGACTCCCCAGAGAGGTTGTAGAGTCTCCTCTGTAGACATTCAAGACCCATCTAGATGCATTCCTGTGTAACCTGCTGTAGATTCTATGGTCCTGCTTGGCAGGGGGGTTAGACTTGTCAGTCTCCGGAGATCCCTTCCAACGCCTAACATTCTATGATTCTATGATTCTGTGGCCTTGGTACTGCCTACAGTGATGGTAAAACCATTCAGATGAAGGCAGTTGTCCTTATCTCTGTGCTATTGAATGTTTATTTACATGTACAAAAGGAATAGGTCCAACATGATAGATACCCACTTCACAGTGGCTTGAGGGTTAAGCAGTCACCTGCCACTGAGAGGAAAAACAAAACAGAAAATTGAACTTCTTTCACTTACATTTCAGCAGAATATCATTACACCCTAGTATTTCTCTCTGCTTGCTGTCCATGACTCACACCCACTAACCAGCTGTCTTAGGGAAAACCTTTCTCTACAAAAATTACAGCAAAACTGGTATGTTCATGTTAAAAAATGTAGTTATGATAAATGGTCATCCCAAACAACACTGCTGAGAAAGAGACAACATTTAGATAACATTTCTTAGGGCTTATCATAACTTGAGCTTATCTATTTTAGTACTGAGCACAGATACGTTTTATATCTCACTCATATCTTGACAGTAAAATAATTTCTGACTTTAGTAAGCCTGTCACCGGTTTTAAGCAGGCTGCAGCTCTTTGTCATTCATAGAATGAGAAATAAATGGTTTGGAACTACATTTCCTTTCATTAGAGCTGAGAGCAAGACTCACCTAGCCAAGGACAGCATGAGGGTTGTGTCAACACAGACAACTCAGAAGTAGTCACTGGCATAACAAAACCTTTGACGGCGTCATTTCCAACTGACAGCAGAGAACAGAATGCATTTTCAAGCCTCTATTGCTCTCAGAAAAAAAAGCTCCGTTGAATCTTGCAAAGGCAGCTGACAGGATTATTTTCCTGCAAATGTTTGCCCTGCCCACCTTCTGCTTCACATTTTTATCTAACATATTAGCGCGAACAGCTGATGAAGGCAGGTTAGTGGTGGGAGAGTGTCATGTGTATGGGCTGGATGAGAATCAGGGACATTTGCCATTCTTTGCAGGCTACTGGGAGGCTGTTCATGTTGCTTTTGCACCAGGTGCTGTAGAGGCATGAAGTGGAGAAGGAGGGTCTAACGTATTCTGGAAAGAAAATTAGAGAGTTGAAGTTAGAGATCTGCTGATCTGTGTATGTCAGCAGTTCCTAGTGCTATTATGAATTTGGTTGCGAGAAATTAAATTATGTCAGGATTTGGATACAAACCTGACAGAAATGGAGCTGCAAAGAAGAGATTGAGAGAGTCTGTAAAGTATTTTGTTGATAAATCAGGATGGATGACTATAGAGTCACAGACATAATTTCTGTCATAGTATATCTGAAAACTACAGAAGGTCTCCTATAATGTCTCTGTATTCATATTTTTGTGCAATTACCATAATAATATTATTGTATCTTGACATATGTTTAATTAGTTTTTATTAGAGTCAAAGAGGGAAATATTGTTGACATAAGTGCTGCAAATGAATTTGACATAAATTGATAATGTTGATATAAATTATTACCGCTGTTTCTGATTTTTGGATTAATAAATGCTAATTTTTACTATATTGATAACATTTTCTCTTTGGATGTTATGGGTGAACTACATTCAAGTAAAATCAAGTTTTAGACACTGGAAGTAGAAAAACTGTTTCTTTCAAATTTTCAGCAGATCTGAGATTTTTAGAGAATGGTTTTTGTGTCTACACATTATAGCAGCAAAAAGGGATAACGAACTTTAGAGTGAGCCTTCTCAAAGGCTTATGTCTTTTTGTTTCATTCAGTTTTGGAAGGAAACAGGTATTCTATGCATACTCTGAAATAACTTTGTTCTTTCTAAATGCCAGCATCAAACTTTGTGGAAGACTTAGTCCACATTTCGCTGTCATTAAATTTCATTTCAGAACAGTCTTTGCTCTTGGAATTGCAATCAGATTGAATCAGGAAATGCTACCAAAAAAAGTGGTTTTTGTAGTCTATATTCATTACATGGCAGCAGAATAAGGAACAAATCTCACAGCTAAGCCTTATGTTTCTTACTGAATTGTGCTTCTGAATTTAAGCCCCCAGGGGTTTGCTTAAATGCAGAAATCTAGAACAGTGCAATGACCATGAATAATGTTTCAGTTAGTAAAATCTACCTCTTTTCTTGGAGGCTGAGAAGCTTTGGATAAATGCCTAATAGAACTGCTGTCTTGTTACCAGACACATTTCTTCCTACCTTTTAGAGCTGCTTTTATGGCATACTCCACTGCAGTTCAGCCGAAATCACAGTTATCCAAATAATGCATAACATATTTATACAAAGCTTTTCTCTCTTTCAACTGATGGCACTGTGTTTGCATGTATTCCCATAAAATCCACACTTAAACTGCTTTAAAATACTAATTGACTACATTAGTCCTCTAAATAGCTATTGTATAATGTCTATTTAATACTGAGGATTTGTACTCTGAGGAAGGAAAGAAAATAGAAAACTAACATTTTTTTAAAAAAAGGACCAGAGGACAAAAAAACCCTTTATAGATAATTTTATCATAAAAAATGAAAGCATTCTGAAAACCATAACACACATGTTTGAATTAAATTACGCTTATAATACATATTCCACTCACACTGAGATAAGATTCATGACTTTGCTCCAACTAGAGAATAATTATTTTATTCTTTATTAATCAGGGATGCAGCTCTATGAATTCCATTTATCAGCTTTATTTAAGAAAAGACTGTAAAGTTATATTAAATCTGAATTTTGTTTAATTCAGTGTCAATTCTCACAACTTGTAACAAAATACTGTGAAGATAGCTGCATGGAAAATTGATAGGTTTTATATGAGAATCAACGAAATTAAGATAAGCCTTGTGGTTTTTTCTTTCTTCTTTTTTTTTTTTCATTTTTTTAATAATATTGAGACATGTAAAGCAGTAATGGTCTAAACATGCTTGATTTTGTTATTAGCAATGGCCACATTTTTTATTAAAGATACAGTAAATTGAGCTAGCTATGAAATGTTCTTTATTTCTCCTGTGTCTTCCTAAGCACTTTTCAGACTGAGGCTATATCACAGATTTCTTGATTTTAAATGCAAACTTTATTGGCTCTTTAGACTACTTATTTCACATAGCGTGTTACAATTTTAAGTTCCTGGACTGACATACTACTTATTGTTAATATTATAAACAGCACAGAACATGCACTTCACTTATATACTTGTCATAAAGGCACTTGTCATAAGGGTAAGTTTATTCCCCAAGTTACTGCAGGAAGTACAGGTTCTGTTTCCTTAGGGGGAAAAAAAAAGAAATCAGACCTCATCTCCATAAGTACAGCTTCCTTTCGACTCCAAAGGCCTTTAAATCTATTTGGTGAAGTCAGCAAGGTTGCAGTATTGTAGTTTTAACAGCAATGAATCAATACATTAATTGCTGAAAATATGCAACATGACAACACAACTATAAATTTCACACTTCCTGTTAATTCCATCCACTGTCTGTACTATAATGTTACTATGGAAAACACTTAAAAGTTAATACATTCAGGAAAACAGAAATAATAAGAGAGATAAGCAATAAACAATAAAAGAAGTAGAACTTGAGAATAACTTGCATCATTTGTGACTTATTTGCATGAAACCACTTGCAATTTTACTAATCAGACTGTGATTCTATCAGGCACGAACTCATGTTACATGTCAGCTTTCCAAAATTAGTCATATTCATTCTTTCTTCAAAAGGGATTGCATAGTCCGTAATGTGCATCTTCTAGACAAATTGTTCTTGTCCTAGGCTGTGCTGTGAACCAATGGACTGAGCTGGGAGCATCTCTCCCAGTTGGGTGAAAGGAGCTGAGGAGTCAGGCCTGTGCTCTCTAACTTTAAAAGATGAACCTTAATGACTATTTCACATTTAGCCTTTTTCAAGCTTGAAATATAGAACTCTCTTCAGAGTAGATTATTGAGTGGTGTGGTTCGCTGTAATGGCTTTTATGACTTTATTTGGTTGATTTCCATGTGTGCTAGCTTTCTTCTCTTTCTTATCTTAAAGTGCTTAAAATATTAACACTGAATATTTGAATATCTTTTTTTTAAATCCTGGATCTCTGGCTATTAATTGGAGTTCAGCCTCAAATTTTCGCAATAAAACAAGTACTCTAAAAGGCCCCCAAAAGCAAGCAAAAATAATAATGATAATATATATTACAGTAAATATCTGGTAGTGGGAATTCATGACTTATTTTTAACTCGTGTAAGGTTTTCACTTCCTTGAAAATTGCTAGGCATTGTTACAAAGAGGTGAGCTCTCACTGGAGAAATTAAGGGTTTGTTCTTTCTACTGCTGTCCCTGCTTCCAGTTCTATAAATCAGTTTCTATAATATATAATCTATAAATCAGTTTCTATAATATATAATCTATAACACCTAGCCTGCGAGATAATATTTATTTCTCAGTCCTTATGAAAACACATGATTTTAGAGGTGTCTGAATCCTAATCTCTCTGCTTGTCTATTTCCAGCATTTGTGTATATTCACAAATAAGGTAGATTTTCAAACATGCCATGATTCTTCTTTATGTTACAGACCTTACAATCCTACTGAGCTAATCAGCAATAGAAGAAGAAAACTTTATTGGGCATTAACCATAAATTGTTTTCTGTCTGGAGGTCTTCAAGGCTTTTTCTGGCACTGTGTTGATACTTCTGGTTCACAGCCAGAGGACTTGCTTTGCCTCTCCAGTTGTCCACTTAACACATGGAGAAAGTTGTTGCCTGGTAAGCATAACTAATTTAGGAGTGATAATGGAGATCAGAAGTGACCCGTCTGAACTTTGTTGAGGCAATAGTGGATGTTAAATAACGCTAGTTTCCTTTGCCTAATATATTGTGAGAGCTGCATTCATGCCTGCGTGGGTGAGACAGTGACAAAATGGTCTTGAAGCTTTAAGATGTAAAAATATGGAAAAAACCATCCATTTGATATGGTCACCCAAGCATTTAACGGCAATGGCTACTGACTTTTTTGTATAATTTTGCACAAAATATGTGTGTGAATGGGGTCAAATAAAATACTTTCATCATTAATTTTTTTATCTTATTACAATAAACACTTTCACCTAATCACTAGGTACTGATAACAGGGTTGGCAATTTAAGCTCTCTGTGTAACTTATTTGAGCAGACTTGTTTCCTTGGAAGCACAAGAATCTTTGCTTATTGCAAATATTTGGACATGAATGGTAAATTTATAACATATATGTATTTAGATATGTGCCTCTCATAACTTTCCATTAAAGCTTCCTGACTTTATAAAGGTTGACTTTTGCAATAATAATTTGTTTTGGCTATTTAGGAATTAAGTATGGGATTTGAAAGGAAGCTTTCAGGATTCATGTTCTTGACACAGTTCAGACTTAAAATCTGGACTGGCTCCATGGTCAGCGGGTGAACTCTTCCCACTCTAATAAAATACCTTTTTTCTTTATTGATTATAAAAGTAGCTCCAAAGGTTATCTATAATGTCTGAAATTAGGCAATAAGAAGCAGTGTAATCATTATTTAACTATTTCACAGTAATCAAGTAATTACTTTCATCCGTATTACATTAGAATACAGCATTGAGATGTACTAAATTTAAAAGAATATTTAGAAGTATTCAAAAAAGGGAGTGGACTTGAAATTATCTGCAGCAAATGTAATCCTGAGATTCCTGGTTCATAAATCTTGACATGTAATGGAGCTATTTACATGTATTTCTTTAGACTTTTTTTCTGTGAAAGAAAAAAGGGAAGGAACCAAACATTGTGCTTCCGCCATCACAGCCATTTACAGTACATCAGAGTCCAAAGCCCTCCCCAACACTGTAACTTTCTCATCTGGCAGAAGGATCATTTAAATCAGGCTGTCCCAGGGGAAGCTTCTACTGGCAAAGGTAAGCTGCTAATTCCTACCTTTGGGTGACAAGTCTATCTTGTTTTAATCCTCTGCCTCAGAGCATTATCTGGAGTTTAAGGAGCTCTTATGACATCTGACACAGTCAGAGGAGAAAAGCAGTGAAGTCAGGGCCTGAATGGCAGTGGTAGAGTTTGTAATAGTAAATGGGAGCTTGGAGAGCAAGTGAGTGAGGGAGAACAATGACACTCAGCCGTGTTCTCTTTCTCCTATAGTAGCCTCATCAGTGTCAACCCCTCCCTGCAAAGGGCATGATGCTTTGGTGTTTGGTGTTGGGTCAGATCTGTAGGGTCACAGAACAGATGTTTTAAATTTACCCACACTTAATTCTAAAAAAAGCTAGAGATGAAAATGGTATTTTAAATGGTTACATTTGCTCTTCTAGTGAAACCTGAACACAATTTCCCGGGACAAAAGCAAGTGTTTTTCTAGCTCTACAAATAGGATTTTGAATTTTAAAAAAAGAAAAAAATCCAAAACAAACAATAACGAAGATTTAACGCTGCTCAAAAATCAGCCTCAGACACATTTTAATGGAGAGTGCAACGTACTCTACAATCACCACTGTCCCTATAGATTATGCTTGATATTATATGCTATTAGCATATCCTCCTCTCTGATTGTTCCAACTGATACAGACAACACAATTATTTTTGTGACGTTTTCTGTCAATGTCCTCCTAGACTTTTCTATTCTGTAGATTATTTTGCAGACATTGTTCATGCAGCCTTGTAATCTTCTGGTTAGACTTAAAACACCTTCACATACTGTATTGAAAACAAACAAAAACCATAGAAAACCATAATATGTTTCAAAAGATATGAAAAAAAAACCCACAGACCTTTGGATTTAAAGAAGCAAAACTAAGTCTCACAAGAATTTAAAATCAAGTTTTCAGCTGTTTTATCTGGTTAGATGTAGCTCATCAATACAATAGTGCACTGTAGTTAACTGCTTCTCAATCTATCTTCTTCAGGAGGAAAAAAAGAAATATAGTCATCCAGTACTCCTTCAAGGAGAGCAGGAGGATATGGAAGAAGACCATATGGTCTGAAAGGATTAATGAAAGTGTTATCATTCAACACAGATATCCTCAAGCAAGCTCCAGAGCAATAAATTATTAAATATAAAAACATAGCACCTGCTGCAGCAAAGTTAATGGTGCAAGTCTTTTAAAAACAATAACTATCCTGAGGTATAATCCATTCATATATTCTGCATCTAGAATTTTTAGTTTAATTCTTCAGAAGTCACAGATTGGGTGCAAATGCATTAAGTAAAACGCTTTTACTTGTATAAGGTATAGGCCTCACTGTGATTCTGTAATGCTGCCAGTCCTCTGTTTATCTTTGTTCTGGCTGTGTAGCTCTAAATCAAGATAAAAAGCAACTCAACATGAAGGAAAATAAAAAGAAGGTCATTTAATCACCCTGTTAGCTTAAAATGATTATTGATTCCTGGAGGTGATGTCTAATTCTGCCAGAAAATCCATTTCAGTAATGATTACTGCCTTCTACTTTATCTATTATCCTGGAGGTTATTAAAAGTGGGAGTCTCCAGGGAAGTATATAGCTTTAGGCCACTAATATCATATTTAATATGTTTTCAACAGAACAGAGTTTCAGATTGTGTCCTTTAACCTACAAGCGAATCAAGTAGACAGTTAGGAAAGTATAGGTCTAATTATTATATACACTCCACTGGGATTTAGTCACACACTGCATGATAGATAAATATCAGCTGGGACGAAGGTGTATTGAACTCTTCATCACTCTAAATTACCAGGTGCACACGGCTCTAGAAATAACATGCTCAGAAAACTTACAGTACCCTTTTGCAATAGTTACTCAAGTTGCTGTTGTACTTTACCAAATAATGTTCACACCCTATGACACTTTATCATGTTTTCCTCCTGGTTGTTCTTTCAAAATCACAGTGATATAAATTAACCACTGTGGGAAGAGAGAATTGCCTACATACTGAAACATCTGTACTACAATTCTGTATACACAGATGTCTCTACAGTAGCCCATTCTAACTAGATTACATAATTAAATCCACAGATTATGCATTCAGAAAATTAGACTGGATCATCTAATCTAGTCATCTTTTGTGATCCTAATTTCTCTCTCTATGTGAAACTCCAATTATATAAAAGAACAGATAAGATAATACATAAAATAGCATATTAAAAATATATTATTTTGGTATTCCATGGATCACTTGGTGTTTCTCTTTGAACATTTTTGAATCAAAGGACTAATATTAACAATTATTATTTTTCATAAATCATAATGTGCTCATCTCATACTTTTTAAGACTAAAAAAATGTATTATTTTGCAGACCAGCTAATATTATTTTTCCATAGAGTTTTGAACCACCATTCGTGTGAATATTGAGACTACAAAATGAGACTTTCTCAACATGAATTAAAATTATTCTGCCTCTTTTTTGTTGTTGTTATTTTCATTTCAAAATCCCAGAGAAATTTTTTAAAAAGCTATTCTAAAGTGTTTGAGAAAGTAAATTACAGAATCTGATTTCTGAAATTAATTAATCTGAGAGTATTTAAAATATAAAAGTCACTTAATAACAATAATAATAACAAAAAACCATACAGTAAAATTCATTACTGCCTCCATATTCATACCATGATAAGAACCTTCACAATGCAAGAAATAACATAAATCATTACTTTGTGATCTGCCATGACCAAGTGATACTGTAGATCACATCAGTGATACTGCATTTGATGTGATCAGATGTTGAGAATCAATGAATGGAAAAAGAAAAGTAACAGCGAGTCATAGTTCCAACCTACTGCAGATATTCTGGGTGTTACAGAGCATAGGGCACAACTACTTTTCATTCCCTGGTATGCACTCCTTATAGCCTTGTGGGAATGATAACAATACCTAGTCACTATACATCTTCCAAAATTCTGTGAAGACAAGCAATATTACTATTTTTATTTTACCCAGACAAAACACATGGAAGATTACATTAATCTTTTTTTTTTTGTTCTGATCCCATCCTATTTTCCACATGGAAGAGAAATCTGAACTCATTGATTCTCTCATCAAGGAATCCCAACAATAGTAAATAAGTACATATAGAGTGTCCTCTAAGACCTTGGTCAGATGAAGTGCCGCTCACCCAACCAGTAAGCTCTCCAAAATTATCCAAACAATAATGATTGCATGGATTTGGAATAATTGCAGTGGAATGCAATGCCACTACCTCTAGGAACTCAGGAAAAAAAAAAAAAATATTTTTTTATCTTATTGATCTTTGCAAGGTAATTTTATTTTCTCTTGCTAGTCTTGATATTATTACAGCTTTCAGACTTATGTTACTGATGCAAACTCAGAGATGTCACTGGTAAGCTTATCATTGATTTTTAAAGAACTTCTGTATTAGCCCAATGATTTATTAGACCCTAACAGAGGCAAAGAGAGCCTGATGATTACTTTTTGAGATGCAGTATTGACATTATTGGCCAGCCAGGGTACATACTAATAATTATTAAAAATGTCATGGAAATTTGGGTTAAAGTTTTCACGTCAGTTGTTTTCCATATTATACACACTTGATAGATGTAATCTATACTTTTCAAATATAATGGATAAAATACCGGCACTATTGATGTCAATTCCTCATTAACTTTAATGGGGAAAAAAGTCTTCACACTGCACTGTAAAATTAAAAAGGTATGTATTTTCTTTAACACATGTCACGGTCTGGGTGCAAGCCTCCGTTTTCTTTAACACATTTTCTTTAACACTCTTTAATGGTTAAGTATTTCATTCTTGAATTGCTGTTCACTTTGAAGGATCTGTGGCCCAATAAATTATTTCAACTATGCCTGTGGATGCTTGAATCTCTTTATGAAATTCTTTTTAGAACAATGTATATAATTTAATTCTTTTTAGTGTAGTTTCGCTAATTCATTAGAATGCACAGATATATGTCAGCTATGTCACTTATAAGATAATACTCTATTTCCTTCCTATATTGAATGATTGCTGGTTCATTTATTTATTTTGAGCCTTTGTAAGTGGACTTGTATTGCTCACCATTAGGACATTTAGCAGAAACCTGCTGTTGCTTATCACAGGGACCTCTAGAGGAAAAAAAAACACAAAACCAATCCTAGATTAATGTCCTCAATGTGTCACTGTCAGAGAAGTAAGCCAAACCACAACGTATTCTTTAATGGAAGAAATAGAAATTATTTTATCTTCAAAATACAGGCATAAATATAGTCGCAACAATAAGGAAAAAAAAAAATCATTGACCAAAGCTGAGGTCAGATCTGCAGCTGGCATGAATTTGCATGCTACATTAATGTTGATTGGATTTATGCTCCCTGTGGACCAGATGTCCCATGTTTCTTTGTGTATAGCTCTTTCAGAAACAGTAGGCTTTTGCTTTGTTATTTTTGTGAGGTTTTTTAACTGACTGGGTATCATTCTATTTGTTTTGATCAGTATTTTGTCATATTTAAACTTTGACATTTTCTAACTTAGTTAATTATCAGATTGTAGATGCAGGTTTAATCAATCAAATATTTTGGGCCTACACCACTTTTAATAAGAAATAGTTCTGTTGGGCATATTAGATTATTTATTTATTATATTTTCATCATCTGTGAGAGCAACTAAATAAGATTTTCACCCCTACTGACAGTTTCTCCCTCCTCCTACCTTTGCTAACACTTTCATTCTCTCTATCCCCTATAAGAAGCAGACTGATTCCAGCCATATACTTAAAACAACTCTTTTCTGTAAGATCCTGCATAATACCTATTGTGGTCAAGGTTTGTTAGTGGTTTTGGTTGGGTTTTTTTGTTTTGATTAAGTTTTATGTTTGTTTTGTTGTTGTTTTTTCTTTGTTTGTTTTGGTTTTGTTTTGAGGATGAAGATTGTATTAAAACAAACAAGCAAAAAAACCTGCCACATCTTCTTTAACACAGTCCAATGAGATTGCTTTTTTCAACACTTCATGCTAAACATCTTTTTCAAGATTTTGCCAATCAGCAGTTCTTGTGCTTAGTTAAATCTCATGAATCAGCAGCTATTAAAATTTTGTCTGTCATTGCCCTTCTATAGAAGGAAAACAATGAGTTATTCCATAAGACACACTGTATTTGTTACTTATTAAGTTTCTTACATTATTAAAATGTTTAAATAGCTGTATTTTCTGTCAGAGACAGAGGCTTCAGCTGATGTATAGACAAAGATAACTTAATTTTCCTGTGAAAATCTTACAGAACATGTTGTGAAAATAGAGTTGATGTCTCACAAATGTTGCTTGAAGAAAATACAGCAGATGTTCAAATTTGAGGGAAGAACTAGCACCAACAGTTTGATAAATTGACAAGAAATTTTATCACACTGTTATTAGCCTTACTTTATATAAGTACAGATTCTTGTCTAGCACAAAACCACAATGGGAATAGCAGTGGAGCAATTATTATGGCTTTCTATTTCTCCATCATCGTTCCCTAAGGTTCTTTATTCTTTACTCTTCCAGCCCATTTCCCTTATCATAGTAAAAGGCAGTTGTGGGAGTTATTCATAGCCTCCTTCTTATATCCTTTTTACCTCTTAAGTCCATGCATTATCAGTGGCAAATATAGAATAAATTTGTTTTTCCATAGCTCCTATCAACAAATATCCAAAAAAATGTTCATTGACTGGCTTTTGGACAAGCAGATATGTCAAAACCAGCTTCTTTTTCTTCTTATCACTTCCAAACGTCACAGTGAAAACTAGAAAAACTCATATATGATGGGAAACCTGGTGGTTGTTGAGCTGTGGAAAAAACTGCCATTAGACAGTACAAACATGTTCTGTCAGGCCAGCAAAGTGTGAGAAAAGCTCCCATTAGGCAGTTTATAACTATACACCTCTTTTTTCTTCCCTTCCCTTCCTTCTCTCCTTGCCCTCCAAGCTTTTGATGGCCAGCAATTCTGTTTGCTGGCAGATGCTGTGGCCTTTCTCAGAGTACAATTCACAATGTTTGTAACTGTCATCATTTCAGTCTCTGTAGTTTGTATTTTTCCATCTCGTAATCTTTCTCTTTTCCAGGTCCTTGTCACTCTCGAAAATCACTGGTGTTTATAAACCCCTGGCTCCATTAACTGACTTTGTCATCAGAGGTTTTTATGGCATCCTTAATGACCTGTTAGGAAGAATCTTGTAAACATTCTGTCATAGTAAGTGTTAGGCCGAAAATCTTCTGTTATCTTAACTTGTATTCTCAGAATATTGGCATATTAAGTGCTTGCCCATTGACGGATGTGAAGGGCTCAATTTTGTAAACTCTCCAGACATTGTTTTTTTTCTGAGTGGTATTTCCTTTTGCCAGAAACTGGCCATATTAGTCAAAGAATGGCTGCATTATCAGGCTGTGAATTGTTGGGAACTTCTGTGCTAAATATTTATAATTAAAAAATTCTCCCAAAACCTTTAATATTCATCTAGAATAAAACACAAAAATAGTTGGTGATATTTATGAAATTTTGAGCAATATCCTAAATCAGATATAGAAGAAATACCAAATATTGTTGTTTTACATATATTGCCCTTATTTTTGGCAGTGGGCTCTATTATTACAACAATAAGGAGGATCTCAGGTACCCAGAAAGTTTAGCGAGAAGCTGTTATTTACCACTCCAGGCTGACTGGTAAGTTTTACATAATCTGTTGTGCAATAGCTAAACTTCCCCACTCATTTGGAAGAGTTTGTGGCTTTCTGTACTAACAGTTTGTAGTTGAGAGCTAGATACTGCTCAGCTCAAAAAGTACACCAAAAATTGAGTTAATATATTTATAATTTGTGTTTCAATTTCTGTTTCAACTTACAGTTTCTAGTTTATGAATCTGCAAGAACATTCAAATTCAAGTACAATGCTAGAAAACCATTGACCTTTAGTTATAGTGTCCCCAAGGTACCACAATCCACACATTAATCTCTTTCTTAGACAGCATCTTTATGTATATAAATACACAAACACATCTATATATAAATACGTTATTAATATACAGTGAGGCTCACACTTTATGAAACAATGGTGATGATACAAGGGAAAGATATTTGTTTAACATGTTACCATGTATCATCTTACAAAAATGTAGACCTGTCAAGAAAGTAGGTTAAAGTTAACCTCATGTTCCAAGAAAGCACCAAGCTGTCTACCTGTAATGGCTAAATAGACATAAGTTGTTTTGAAGAGTAAGAAAACCTCAGCTGTTATTTTGGCAAAAATTGTGAGTCAAATCAAAGAAATAAAGTAATCCTCTTTACTATATGGATTTATATCTCCCATGGATTTTCAAGTCAGAAAGACAAGTATGGATTCTCACAGATGTTCCATTTTCTCTTAGAATGAGGCAAAGGACTCACTGCTAATGACCAATTCACTGCTGCCAGGAGCATGTACTGGGCCAAATGGAGAAGTCCTTTGCAAAAAGATAGAGATTTGTTTCACTGAAAATGTAAGTGCGTGAGTACTAGTGACACTGCAAAACTCAATCATGTGGAAACAAGGAAATGAGTATCACCATTTTATCCAATCCTTTCCACCATGTTCAGAGATAGCAAGGCATATTGCTGCATTACTCAGGGATCATACAATCCTTATGTATAATAGCACCACAGTCATGGTGTTCATGTCAAACAAGGCACGTACTGAAATACTTGAATATCAGGCAAAGCAGAAAAACACAGTGAATGCTGGAATTCATCCTGGAGAATGTTAAACAGTAGGAGCCAAAAAAACCTTAGATTTATTCCAGGAACCACTTCATGCTTATCAACAAGAATGCAGAAAGCCTATCACAGCAGTCAGATGAATGAACTACTAATGGGACAAAGCAATCTGGAATAATTAAACTTTTCAGATAATGCACAAAGTGTAGCTGAATGGATGGTACTGTAATAGTATGCCTTGATCTGTGTCAGTTCTGTATTTCTACACATTAAAAAACAAAACAAAAAACACCCACTTTTGAAAATATTCGGACTGTAGAAATTTCCTCAGCCATCTTCTTTCCAGACTCTGATCTCACTGGACCTGATCAAGGTTTTCATACCCTTCATGAAGGTGCCCATGAAAATGTTTGGGTTTTTTTTGCCAACACCATTTCTTTTAAATACTTTTCAAATAGAACCCTGTAAAATAAGAGTTTATATCCTTATTGCTGAAACCAAATATTTTTCAGGGATTTTAAGAATGTATTTAAGGTGTACTTGCATTTTGTATTTAACGTGTACTTAAAGCTTGCAAAGTTTGTGTTTACAGAAAAGTATAAATATTGTCCATAGGAGAAAAAAAAGAAACCGACAAGAGGATAAATGTTAGCTGTTGCTTTGATTTTTATTTTCAGACATTAGTATTCCGTCATAGCATGGGCAGAATAAAATCTGGATAGACCAAATGCCTGGTGAAATGCTAAAAATAGCTCCAAGGTGGTTGTCTCCGCAGCCTCTTTGGTCACCTGCTGCAGTGCTTGACTACCCTTTTTGTTGCAGCTTCTGGTGACTGTCTTTTGTCTTTGTATATCTTTGAGAGGAGTCTACATCTGTTTTCTCTATACCCACCCATTAAGTAGTTAAAAAAAAAAGTAGATCTCCTTTCCTTTTTTTTTTTTTTTTTTATTTCTTCAGCTTGAACAAACCCAGTTGTCTTGGTCTCTCTTTTATGTCATGTACTCCAACTGCTCACCATCTTGGTTGTCCTTCACTGGACTTGCTCTAGTATGTTTAAATTTTTAGAGTATCAGAGAGGTCTAAGCCAGCCATACTACTTCAGAACCTGTCTCACAAGCACTGAATTGAAGGGAGTAATAATTTCCCTCAGCCTGCTAGATACAGTCTTTATATAGCCTAGTATAGAATAGGTCGTCTTTGCCATAAGCGCATAACGGTGGCTTATATTCAGCCTGCTATCCACCAGGTCCCATGAATTCTTTATTACAAAATGGTTTTCTAGCCCAACAGCACCTAGTCAGTGCTTTTGAAAGGCATGATCACATCCCATATACAGGACTTTTTAATTTGCCTTTTGGCAATTTGTGAGGTTGGCCCATATTTCCAACCTGCTAAGGTCCTCCTAAATAAAAATGTATAGGCAAGCCGTAGTATTTGTCTCCCTCCTTTACTCAGTATTAACCACAAACTTGTTGAAGGTGCATTTTCACCCCAACATTAAGTCAGAATAAAAGTGTTAAACAGTATGGGCCCTAGTTTCAGTCCCTGAGGGATGCTACTAACTGTCAGTTGGACTTTGTGCTGCTGTTCCCAGCCCTTTCAGTCCCTTGTTCCAGAAAATTTTCCACCCAACTTGTAGATGACCTGTTGAAATCCAATCTCACCAATTTGGCTGTAAGAATATTATGGGAGACCTGTGTTGAAGGTTCTACTGAAGTGAAAAAAAAAAAAAAAATCACTGCTTTTCCCATGTTTTAGGAGCTTGTTATCTCATCCTAAAAAGCAATCAAACTTATCAGGCATAATTCGCGTTTGTTAAATCCATGCTGGCTGTTCCCTGTTACTTTATTCTTGTTCTTGTACCTGTATATCTAGAATACGGTATAGGAAAGTCCTACTGATTTCATTGTAATAAAGGTGTGACAAGGATAAAGGACTGAGGGAAGGGCAGGCAGAATATATGAAGCTAGAAAAAGATGAAAAATTAACTTGAATTAGGTCTCTCTTCTGGGTAGAGGAATCTGAAGAAGTTAGGGACACCAGGTGTTATAAGGTCATTTAACTAAAACTTGAATTCTATCAAAAAGTAGGCACAAATATGAGTAAAAAAGAACAAAGGTCCAAGGGGCTTTATTATCCAGAAAAATATTACGGCATATACAAAACAACTGCGGTTGTCATGAAAGTTTCATACCAGAAAATACACCTCATTACATTTCTCAAGATCTCCTTTCCATTCAGGAGTGTCTATGATTATTCAAAAGAATGCATTTTTCAAAAGCAAGTACATTGATTTTGATTCATCAGCAAATGATTTTTTTTAACGTAAACATTTTATTATTCTGGGAGAAATGAATTATTATACTTTATGTAGTGAGAAATATTCTGTACTTCTCCAAATGTCTCACTCAAACAGATATGCACAAGTAATTCAATGGCGTAAAAATAAAATATAACATATCTTTAAATTCAGTGGTTGGCCGTAATGCAAGTCAAAAGTTATAACTGTCAAACAGGATATGGACAAATTCAGAAAGCATTTCTCATATAACAGTGATAGTGTCATTTGTTCTGAATTTCACATCTCCTTTTTATCCTGACCAGACCACTACTAGGAAATCAAGCCAGCAAGGGAGACAGAGAGAACCTAAAATACATATACAGAATAACTTTAAGGACATGCTTTGAGATCAAAGTACTTAATGTACTGTATGTCTTAATCCTTCCATTTAGGAGTATCCAGCATTATCCTCTTCTTTTCAGTGAACATAATGCTTCTGGTTATTCTGCAGATGGACTTGTTCTTCTCAAATGTGTCTGCTTACTGTGTAAGAATATAGCAATTTCTCGCTAATTAAAAAAAAATGGAGAACCCAAATCTAGCAGATAAAACAATGAAACTTAATTCCATCTATCATTTTATTTTCCAGCATTTCTAAGATGAATATCTACTTATGAATCTATTTCTCCATTTAAGTGTGGTCTATATCTTTTCTGTTCCAAATATTTTCTGTCCTTTTCCTAAAACCAATCATATTTAAGCCCACTTTCGTGTAAAAATTATAGTTTATCTGGTGAATAAAAACAATGAAATGTAGCTTTGCATGGCTTGTGAACAAATGAAAGTTAAGCCCTCCCCCCAGAAAAACAAAACAGATTACACAGAACAGTCATATTCTGACATATGGTTATAAGTATAGTTAATCAAAATACATACATTAAGATAAAATAAATACAAATATATACATTTAAGCACATAATTATTTGTAAAGAGCATTTATAAAATGAATTTTTCACTACAAAATATTTAATGGTCAGTGCTACCTAAGTATGTCCAAACTATTTGGCTACTTATTCAGAAATGCAGTGTCATTCCTCCTTATCTGTAAACATTTTTTTAAGAAAAATGAGGAGTGTGTGATAGTGAGTACAGGGCAGATTACACAAAAAAGAAAACAGGTAGATTTCTCAGCACGAGACATGAAGCTTGTAGTTGTATGAACACAATGTCAGCCAGCTATATAATGACTTTCAGTGCTAGGAAAGAGATTTTCACTGATGATTTGGGTAACTAGAAGCTGAAAATGAAGTGATTGTTTACATTTATATACAGTGACTTTGAAAATGTCGTGTTCACTTAAAAATAGATTTCTGACTAACAGTGCAGCAGTAGCACTCTTTTTCTACTCTTCTTAAAAGCATTGTTCTCATTTCAGTGGCCACACTGCTAAATGGCTGACTTTACCGGCAATGGAGGGTAATCTTAATTCAGGCTGTATATTACACTAAGAATGAATTACTTTTTGTATTCCTACTGAGAAAAATATACACATTCTGGTCTCTGTACTGTCTGCAGAAAAGAAAAAGCCTCTATTTTTCTATTCCTTTATGTAAAAAATATTTTTATAGTTCCAATTAAATAATTTAATTCAAAAGATGATTTTTTATGACTGGTTCATTAGCATATTATTTTTAGCACATGTAAACAACTGCATTCATTTCCTTATCTTCTTACAGGAAGAATGAAATAAGAAACGAGATTTGCGGAATACATACTTCCATTAATGAGTATAGAACCTTAGCTTTACAAATTAATTTCCAAGACCAACATTATCAGCTGGGACCAAAGAAGCAGGCTGAGCTCCGGTGACTTAACACCACAGAACAGAAGTGTCCCTCGTGTTACCATTAGGGCTGAATTTATCTGCTTCCATTTTGTCTAGGCTTTTGATTGTTTAGAGTACAAGGCCTATACACTTTCTTCCAGAATGTTGCATTTGGCAGTTTTGTTAATCTATACTCAAGATCAACCTATTTGGAAGACACTAAAACTGTCAATACACAACTTAAGGCTACATAGCGTGGTATTCTGTCATATTCATACCACACCCTCGTGGCACATTCCTTTAAAAATTTTTGCGGCAAAAAATGAGTGTGTAATAATCTTAAGACTGCCATTTCTCTCTGTCATGAAATGAAATTATTTGCTGATATAAGTAGGTGAGCACGTACAATTTTGAAACTGTTGTGAAACTTTTTGGTTACTAAAATGCAAAACTAAGAATCAAAAAGGTTTCTAGATAGTATTAAAAAAGTATTTTTAAACTGGATTAGGACCACAGTCTGAGCTTTGTCACTGAAACAGAAATGAGAATGGCATGCCCCCAAACAACAGAGGCATCACATAACTACTGGAGTTCTGAGACACTGCCGTGACTTGTCTAGAAACATAAAATACTTGCAGTTTTAAAACCATCGTTGCAGAAAACAATGAAATCTAAGCAGTCATAGAAAATAAAACTGGGTTTTCTTTGCAAGCTGGACCTACATTCAAAATATTTACATATAGCTAAATATGAGATTATGATGGCAGCATATACAGACCTGCCTACAGAAGTCAGCTTGCAGACAACCGATTCAACATTAACTGTCGTTCCAATACAGTGCCAAAAGAGGTTTGTGCAATCCTCAGAGGCATAATTGGAAGACTAAAAGTGAGAAGTTGAGTTCACCTTTGCACAGCTCTAATGACACTGATACTAAAGTGCTGAATGTAACTCTGTTGTCTAAACTTGGAAAGTGGAGGAAGGAAAGAAAGAACTGCACAAATAACTCAAGTTCTAGAAAAAATCCTTTGTAGAGAGCTCATTATATTTGGCTTTTCTGAAGAGAGTTGAGTCGGAGTGTAAGTGTCTTTATGGTGGATGTGGATACTGGATGCAAGAGCACTCTTTACATTAATGCAGAAAGGCATGACAAAAAACAATTTATAGGAAGCTGAAGAAACAGAGCGATAATTGAAATGGGTCACAGGTTTTTATTTCTATATTTTGAAGTAGTTATTTGTTTTTTGTATTTTAGTGGTTTCTAGGAATCTGAGTCATGGAACAGAACAAAAAGGGTTTGGTTTTGGTTTTCTTCTGTGTCTTAAAGAGCTTTCAGCTATAGTTTTAAGCAAATGATAACAGCTCAGGGTTGGCAACTTCATAAAGTATAATGGCTGGCAACTTATGAAGGGCCATCTTAGTTTATATGAGATAAAAATCTCATAGTTGTCTGGATTAAATTATGTGAACTTAACTTTGTGATTGTGCAATGCCCAGAATTTAGCTGATACACTGCAAAAAAGGAAGAGCAATTGATATGTGGGGAAAGGAGGTAAGAGTTCTTTGGGATTGCCTCAAAAGAATCAATTAAACTCAAAGAATACCTCCCAACATGTAGTTTACAGATCAGCAGTTACATTTACTTTTGCTTTGCAGAGATTATTAAAAAACAAGTAAACATAATGATCCACAGGCCATCCTGTGCCCTTTTGCTTTTTTTCCCAAATCCTAGTTTAAAGCTACAGCCCTCCCTGGTTGGTTGAGGGAGGCAGTTTATAGGTCTCCCATAGCACTTGTGAGGTGGAAAGAGAATGTAAATATCACTAAATTCAATCTTCTCCATATCTGACCTCTGATTGTGGATGTATGTTAAAAGTATAAATGAGCAGGAGAAATGAGTGTTCCAGCCTTGTGTGCTTCCTTTCCTTAGAATCCAGTCTTGCTTGCATGGTTTTCATAAAGTGATAATTTTACTGAAGAGAATTGCAAAGTCTGCAGAGCTCAAAATAGAAATGATTTTTGCAAACTCACACACAAGCACACATATATTATAAATATATATTTAAAAAACATCAGGAAAAATTTAGTCATGAAAGATGAGAGGCAAATTCTGAGCAGTCAAAAATATGACACTATCAGGAAGTTTTATCAGAAAGATTTGGAGAACTGTAGCTAGCATTGGATCAGAAACTAAGCCATGAAAATACATATTCTAAAAGGTGAGGGGATCATATCACTGTAACTGAAGTTTGAAATGAACTACAGAAATGAGCTACAGAAATGAAGTAGATTTATACTGACTGCTATATAAAATGATCTCCATAACCAGCATAACCAACCTGTGAACCCCAAACAGAGATCAAAATTCCATTTTAGCAAGTGGATTATAGGTACTGTATAAAAACACCAGTCTACCTGAGAAAATCTACAACCTAAGGTTTCAACAACACCTATAAACTAAAAATGAACGTGTGATAGGATAGTACATGAGCAGAAGGGCTGGGTAAGTCAGATTTGCTTGATTCATATTAGTGGTTCAAATGGCCTTCATAGTCACTCCTTGTTTCTGGGCTAACCAAGGATAACGATGACAAATTAATTTACCTTAATTTTATTATAAAATGTTTCTGTGTTGGTCTCTGCTCTAGATGACTCTATAGTACTATTTTTATAGTGACAATTGTGCTGATACCTCAGAATTCCTGTCTGAGGTATTACTGATGTAATTTAATTAAGTGCCCTTTTATGCGTGGAGTTGAGATGGATCCAAATGGAAAGAAATAAATTTAATAATTTACAGTTCAGTCATACAACAAGTTTCTGTTTTCAAAGATTTGGTCAAATATCCACTTATTTCCAGTATCTTATTGTAAGATTTGGTCAGTCTGAACTAGAGATATTACACATTCAATTCTTTTTTTGTTGTTATGTTTTACTATATTCTTATATTTCCAAATCCTCATCACTGAAAATGTTTTTTAAGTAAAGCAATTTAACTTTATATGACAGAAATGTAAAGCACTTCTCAAATAGACCAGAATGAAACATCATCTCTGATATGAAACATAACCTCAGCTGAGGGCTCTGTCTGATTGGTGTTATAAAATATCTGGCTGACATTTCCAGATATATTAGTCTGTTCTGCCTCCATATTTCTGTAAGAACTATTCAGTAATATTTTCATTATGACAGTCTCTGCTTTAAAGTTAGCTTAATCTTAAATGTTTGGAATACAGAAGCATCTTGGCAGAGTAAACCTAAGGTCAGCTTCAGTCTAAGTGGGAGATTGCCTACAAAAAACAAATGAAATGATTACTGCTCTTTCTGTTTGATTCTCCTATACCCGCCCTCCACTCCAATTTCTTTGTAAAGCTGAGGTAAAAATTATCAGATGGGTTTGTTTAGCCTGGAGAAGAGAAGATTGAAAGGGGATCTTATCAATGTTTATAAGTATGTAAAGGGCAGGAGTCAAGAGCATGGGGACAGTTTCTTTTCAGTGGTGCCCAGTGATTGGACAAGAGGCAATGGAAACAAACTGGAACAGAGCAAGTTCCACCTAAACATAAGGAGAAAATTCTTTACTATGAGGGTGACAGAGCACTAGAACAGGCTGCCCAGAGAGGTTGTGGAGTCTCCTCCGTTGGAGACTTTCAAAACTTGCCTGGACATGTTTCTGTGCAATGTGCTCTACGTGAACCTGCTTTGGCAGGGGGGGTTGAACTAGAAGATCCCCAGAGGCCCCTTTCCAACCCCTACCATTCTGTGAGAGGTATTAATCTATTTCCAAGTTTAACTAGGGCAAAAGCAGGTGTCCAACATAATGTTCAGTTATTATAAAATTTAAACCTAATGAAAGATACAGATCTCAGTCAAGATTTCTCTTATGCCAGAATGATTGTTCATCATGATTAAGCAGCACAATTGGACTAAACATCTTGCTCACCAGTGATTTCTGTAATAGTAAAAATTAAGCCTTTTTTTTTTTTTTTTTTTTTTTTTTTACCTTTAAAGATCTTCTTTGACCTCTCTAGGGCTGCAGCAAGAGCTCAGGCTGAATTGTTTCTCCATGCTCACCTCTGAAAGATGTTTGAGGTCTCCCAAGATCCACCATTTTCTAACATGAAGGTGGATGAAAATGGGTAAGAACGAAGCTCTGGTAACCTTTTTCTGGTGCCAGTGACTGGTGATTTTACTGTAATGACATATATCAGTCCAACTGGAAGCAATTTATTTCCTTGCAAAAATCAGCTGAGAATTACCTCAGAGTCCCAAAGGAAGACTATTTACTGCCTGGGTTGATGTTGCTAACAGCATTAATGGCATTCTGGCTGCATCAACCACAAACGTAATCTGTACCCGCCAATATTCGGGTAAGGCAGATGTTCTCTTCCCACTTGCAAATACTACAGCATGTCAGCATGGGGGAGAGACATGCGTTATTTCTACTTCCCAAGTGCTAATCATTCAGACAAATTTTTAAAAAATCTTATTCTGTGTAAATAATATCAGGAAGCATGATATTGACACTGAAAATTGTCATCTAGCAGCTCTGAAATAATCATGGGTGGATAGGCCTGAACTACACAAGGAAGAGGTATCAGTGTCAGAAGTAAGAATGAAAAGTGAAAAGTAAGTTCACTGGTTGAAATGAAAAAAACTAGCATGCATGCCTTAATTTGAAAGAGTTATTGTTATCCTACTTATGGTTCAGAGATGGCTCCTGAAATTAAAATAGCTTCATACTGGGACAACTCAATTTAGAAAGTCTTTTCCAGTGAAGGAGACTTGAGTACTTCAAGTATTATCTTGTTCCTAAGAAAAACCTTTTCCTCAGGTAACACCATGCAAATGTGAATGTAAAATTACCACTACACTGACAGCATGGGAAGATCCACAGATTCTACAGTTCTTGTGAATGAACTGGAATATTCCTTATGCCACCTAGTAGAAAGACAGACTAAAAGATAAACAGCTGGATAGATATCATATAAATCATGCCAAAACCTAACTTCATATTTGAAAATAAGTCTCTGGATAGCTTTAATTCTCAGATAACCAGTACAGGATGAGAGATGGTTGAAAGGGAAACTGGGAATAAAATAGCGAGTTATAAAGGCTGATGGAGAACCTGGGAAATTCAGAGGGTAGAAATATCACAGAGGAGAAGAAAGGGGTTAGGAGATCTCAGATGCATGGAGATATAGGCAGAGAATGGACTTTAGGGGGGAATAAAAAAGAAAGTTTTACTTTTAATAGATGACTGTTTTACTGAGCTACAAACATGAAAATCAGTTGTAACGAACTGAAATTGTTTTATGATATTATGCTATGCAAACATACTGTTAAAGACAATGCAGCTCTAATCTGAACTCTATATGCAGCTGAGATATGCTGGAATGTGCAGGCAGTGCCTATGGAGAATTACAGCCAAACTGTCCCTCTGTCCTGCACTCAGTAACTCCTTGCTTAATAGCATGTAGAACTAGCAGCGATGGAGCTTTTTAGGGTGTATTTGCAGTTGAAAAATGGTGTGAAAAAATAACAATATGTTATTGTTTTTAGTTATTTTTAAAACAGTTTGTAGCTTGCTTCCTTTTAAACACATTTGTATTTTCAATATTAAAATTAGTGTGGATTAATCAATGCATTGTTTCATATAATAAAAATAAAATTTATTTTAAAAACATTACAAAATCTTTATTTAACACTTTCATAATCAAACTAATTTGGAGAAATTAGCAAAAATATTCTGAATCAACAAAAACCTGCATGTCTTGTCCATATCCAGTATTTTCTTCATATTTCTCAGGTGTATTTGAATTAATTGATTTTTTTCTCCAGATGCGCTAATTATTCATTAGCATGAGAAGTTTTGGGCTTTGCCTCATTATTTTTGTGGGAAAAAATGTTAATTATCTCTTTTTCCAAAAGATAATAAATCCATAAATAGTTTTTTATTGTTGCTTACCCTGCGGATATGTAATAGTGACTATCAAGCATTGCAAAATACTTAATGAAATGTAGGGGAAAAGAGGTTTCTGAGGCAAAATAGGCACTCACTGATAACATTAAGTAATTACATATACAATTAAACAAAGAGCTGTAAAATAAACTTCTTGAACCTGCAGGCCAGAAAAAAAATTAAGATCTGAAGATAGCAATTTAGCTAATAATACAAATAGTAAGGTTGGATAAGGGAGGAATTAGTAATGGTTGCCCACTCCCCCATTCCTATGCTATTATCACAGCTTGGTGTTCCAGTTAGTGAATGATGTGACATCTACATAAAAGCAGCCTTGTAGTCTTTTACCACTGAGTACTAAAGGAAAGAACACAGTGAAGGTACAGCTCATCTGGCCCCTGACTCCCTGCAGGTAATTTGCTTTTGCCCTCTGACAGAGTTCAACCCTTTAATAATAGAGGGAAACATTGGGTGAACACCTCAAGTAGTGCAAAGATGGGAAGAATTACTCTAAATTTAAAAGTCACTCTGACACTAATGGCTAATTCAACAGTGCAGAAGGAGACGCCCTTCCTCCTTCTAATCACGCCTGAGCTACTTGGCTTCATTGTTTTATTAATGCACTTACCTAGAGATTTCCATCCTCTCTTATTTGATTGTGTCTGTCTGCAGTGCCCGGCCCAGGAAATATTGTTAGTCTTGGAACAACAAGAAAATCCTTTCAGACATTCCTGGGGTGGGATCTTGCCTCTACCAAAATTAGTAACAAAATATTGTTGGCTTCAGTGTAGTTAGAAGTCCACCTTAGTTTTGAGTGCATATGTGTTTGTGTGTGTTTTCAAATCACAGAGATAAAAGAACTCCTGCTTTTTTATCAAGGAATTGTAGGGTTTTCCATAAAGGAGAGTGGTTATGGGGAACTAACTCAAAGTGTTTAAATGATAAGAATTTACTAACAGCTAGCACCCGGAAGCCTGGTTTCTGACACACCCAAGCTCAAGTTTCATTCTTTCCTTTTTATGACGCTCTTTTAGACTATGCTCTGCAGCACAATACAATACTTCAGTTTCCAAGTGCTATCTGCTGCCTCTTATGCCACACCATCTTGTTTTTCAGCTGTTTTGTTCCTCAGGTGACTATTTTCAGAGAATGTGTTCGTAACTATATGTATACCTACGTAGTTACAGTGTCCACATGTCATATAATCCAAGCAGCCAAGATTTTCAGTGCTGGTGGGTTAATACTGAGATCTATGTGCTTGTTTAGTGTTGTGCCACACTGTTATAGTTATACACGGAATCTGACCCTTGGAGGTGGAGGAAACTTAATTACCGAGTGGATGTGTAACATATTAAAAAAAAAAAAAAGAGCAGAAGATAGAAAAAAAGAAAGCATAAAATTTAGATGCAAAAGCTGTATATGGCACTTATTTTCAAAATTAGCAGCTCCTTGTTGTTTTATTCTTAAGACATTTTTTTTCTTTCTGTCTCAAAAAATGAAAGAAAGTATGGAATAAAATTATAGGTATTGTAATTGTTTCTTGGCAACATGCTTCCAAATCTTCCTAGAGTTCTGTACCTGCCTTGCTTGTCATTTCATCTTGAATTTACATGTTTGGGGGTGATGAAATGTGAAAAATCTCTCTTGTCTCTTGAAATAATTGAATAAGCATACAAAATAATTAGAAGAATACAGTTCTTCAGACTCCAGAGGGAGAGCTGGTGGGACCTCCCCTCTCCTCTCCTCTCCTCTCCTCTCCTCTCCTCTCCTCTCCTCTCCCTCTCCCTCTCCCTCTCCCTCTCCCTCTCCTCTCCTCTCCGCTAGGTGGTGCTGCTGAAATGTGTGAAGATTCACAATTCGGCAGTTTTGGTATTCGGATTATTTTTCAGGATCCGTTACAAAAAAGAACATTTTTTTCCCCCACAAAGGGAGGCTTGTTTCAGATGTTACAGATAAAAAGATGCATACATCTATGCAGAGGTTACCTTGAGATGTGCAGGTACATATAGGGAAAAACATTCTACAAGAGAAAAAGAATAATTGGACCCCTATTAAATTCCAGATTTGAGGCTTGTTTAGTTACATTGTTTTAAATAATTATTTATTTAAGGCTTGTTGACCTCCACGTGAAATCATAAATCAGTCTCACCAGTTACTGGCACTGAATGAATCCTGTCTTTAAAGATATCTTCAGTGAGCCCTCAACCGTAGTGCACAGAGGAGGACAGAACGAGGGGGCGAAATGCCCTGTGCTATAGATGAGAAATTGAAGGAAGGGGCTAGTGTTTTCACAGGTGAATCCATATCTTCTGACTTCTGATTCACTGATAAATCTCATTTGGTTATCTTTAGTGTATCAATGTGGATATGATTCAGTTAATGAAACATTTATGTCTGCTCTGCCCTCTGGATAAAAAATACATGGTGACACATGAAAAAACTTACTGTATCTTTGGTTTAGAGATGGTATACTTTGTTTCATTAAAGCAGGAACAAGCTGTTGTTTATCATAGCATTAGAATTCAATAATATGCCCCTGACTCTAATGAAGCACTGATTATCAATACTTTGTGGTATAGTAGTGCTCAGAAAAACTTGATTCCTGTGTGTGACTGATCCATCATTCAACAGTGAATAGCATGACAAGAACCATAGTTAGACATTCAAAATAATGCAAACTGGGAAATAAATCTTCACATTTCTTTCATTGAAAATTTTGAATATTGGTCATTTGCTAGACACTAACAGATTTTTATTGGTGTATCTAAGCAATACTTAATCACTTTTTAAAAAAAGTTCAGGAAAGTTGCTGTGGTTTATTTGGAGATACCTCACACCTTGCTGAAGTGTCCAGGGTTTGCTGACATTCCTGACTCTTTGTGAATGAGGCATTTTTTTATTTTCCCTTCATTTGTTTAGCCCTTTACCTAATTGATTTTCTGTGCTAATACACTAAAGGTCTGAAGAAGGCAGAACCTCAGGTGTGACAGATGAAATAAGGTGCTTTTAGTCATTGCTTTTATCTTCCATGTCTAATGTGTTGGTTACAGCTGTGCAGTTTAACAGGAAAATCAATACATCATTTGCTGCCAGTACCTGAAAGAATTTGGAAGCCTGTTAGTATTTTAACTATTAGGTTTCTCCTGAAAGGCCTTCCTTCCCCTGCTCCCCCCACCTCATCCCTCCCAAAATCAAATATTGCAGGAACACAAGATTCCATTCTGTCTCCTGGTGATTATGTATGCGTGTAAATTTATTAACCATTTACTGTCCTGCCAGTTACCTAAACTACCATCTTGGAAATTGCATCTTATAGTTGATTTATTAACTTTACATTTACCTCTAATATAAGTGTTCTTCAGGGTACATTTATTGCCAGTGTTTTGAGATTACTGTTCATGAACATGAAAAATATGAAGAGCAGATAGAGAAATAATTTGCATGACAGCGAGTGAACAAAACTCACGGTCCTGTGCATTCCTGGTTTTCTGATGCAACCACAGCATTGATGTTATGTAACTACTTAGTCCCCATTTTTTAAATTAGCACATTTGGACCTCAAAAATGACAGAAAATGTCAAGAAAACAGGGCTTTGCTAAAGAAAAGGCAAAGTGGTGGCTTTTAAATAATCTGTTGACTCATAAACTAGTTTAATTCCTTGTCATGTGGTGTATGTTGTAATTTTTTCTCCCCATCTCCTGATAGTGCTCTAATTTCTGTGAATTTAGTCCTTGCCACATTGGTGCAATGTCATTTACATCTTATTTTCCTCTGTCTGATCTTTTTTCTGTGATCTTTCACACTGCTATACTTATTGCCTTTTTCTAAGGAAACCCTCAAACACAAAAATTGCCCTCTAAATAACATGATTACATTATTATTGATTTATTTCATAGTTGGCTGTAAGTGTTCTCGATGGTACACACTGAGAGATCTGTGCCAAACAAATAACATCCTGCTGCCCAGAAAGGATGTACAGAGCAACATAGTCCTGCTAAAAGCCTAGTCATTCCTGTGAAATGCTGTGCACCTTTACCTGCTGTGAATTTTGACCCTGCCTGCTTCGGTCACACCCTGCACCACGAGTGGTCACACTATGATGTACTGGTTCTGTGACTGAATTTTGAGATTTTTTTTATAAATTATCTGAATGAAATAATAATCTCAGAAGGACTCATCTCAATGTTAAAAGACAATAAACTGCTATTATGATTATTATGGATAACGAAAGAGGCAACTTAGAGTGTTTATTCCAGTAATGAAACAGATGAAACAAGTTTCAGCTTCAGGATAACATAAATTTACTCCGCTTTTTCTCTACGTATATTTTCTAGACATGCTCTAAATTGGCAAAATGAAGTATTAAAAGTAAGAGTATGATTCATACTTCCAGCATAGCTGAATAAAAAAACCTTTTTACTGCTGTTCAGATATCAACAATATCCTCAGCAACCTCCAACTGTACATGGAGATAACATTTATGTATTGAAGAGCTCTTTTCAGATCTAACAGAATTATTTTAAGAGACTTTTATTACTGGGCTTATGTTCAGTTTAGGCCAGTCAAGCTTCATAGTAAATCAGATTGTTCTGACTTTGTTAGTGGTAAACCATTACTTGCATAACACCCCTCCTACTTACTCCCGCACCCACCCCTGATTTTTGACTAATTATTTCTTACTGTTACTAATTGCAAGTGATACAAATTCTTTATCTTCAGTGTAACTAAGAAATTTCCTGATATATTTCTAAGGTCAAAAGTTATTATCATGGTCAGGCTGACTGTCCATTCAACACAATTCACATAATTTTCCTGAATCAAGTTGCTTAATCAAGTTCCTGACTTCTTGCTGTCTTAGAACATGATTCTCAGAAAGGAACTCTGTCTCAGTAAAATGATTAACACATTGGACAGTCACAACTTTCAGAAATTATGCCAGCTCTTAATTGCCCTCAGAGTTTAAAATGTGAATGTGGATGATATTGGCTTCCAGTAATTAGAGTTTATTATGCCCTTGTTTGCTACTTTAAATAGCATCCTTATCTAATTTCTATGCCTCCTAGAAGTATTCACTGATAGTGAGCAAACCATTTCCCCTTTTGGATAAAAATTAGACTCCAAGCCACAGAATAATTTTATATAGGCTTAGAATGTTTTTCAAATTATTAACTTGCTTTTTAACATCTAGGCAACAGTTCTGGGTGTGGTGTCCAATTAATAGTTAACAGTTAATAATTTAATTAAAACTGTCAACACCACCTTTCATTTTGATTTGATTTGCTCCTTTGCTTAGTACACCATCATGGGAAATCATATGCATTTTGATATTCATTGTGGTACCCAAGTCCTTTCTAAATCACCATTTTCAGAAATATTCCATTAAAAAATCTATGAAAGTCTATGTAAATCTAAATGTAGTGAACATGTTTTGATTTTGATTAGTGAGCTTGGACTGGCTATGCTAAATTCATACTGTATAGCACACTTGAGTGCTATACATCTTTACAATAGTATTTTTAAAACAAAACACCTTTGTATGATTTGGAGGGGTGGTGGAATTTTTTTAAACCTGCTATGGAACTTCTAGACTCTCAGATGCTCTTAGGAAGATCCATCACCTTTTCAGCTGGTGTGGCAAGAATTAGAGAGATCAGAGTTCATAACTGCCCATCGTAGAGTCAGGGTATTTTATGATGCCTTAATGATGCTTTCCTGTTGTAGCCATTATGTCTTATTTTTCAGGCTTTGCTGCCTAGCTCCTTACAGATGTTTTGGATACTTTTGCACCAAGATTGCCTTTCCCTCTCAGAGTACATTATTCCACTATTGGTGACCCTTAACTACTTGAGAGTAGGAAAGTTGCTGACAGTGATGGTAGAGAACAGGCTTTGGTACCTTGAAGCCACACAAAGAGGCAAAAAACAGTCTTTCACTACAGAGATTGGCTTTAGATTATACAAGAACTGATCTGTATAGGAATGCATAGTAAATAAGATGCACTTTTTGAGATTCCCTTACTATAAAGTGGTACATTCACGTAATTCTTCAAAAAATGTGAGCTTGTTATTCTTAGATATAAAAGGCACTAGTACAAAGTTAAGCCTCAGGTACTCGCATTGCAAGTGCCTTTTCATCTGATACATAACGAAACAATAATTTTTAAATGTTAGGATAAAGAGCTGTATAGCATATTTAAACCTGCATAACACCCCTGTTCAGTTGGCTACTGTCAGGACACAGTGGTGGGCTGAGTGCTTCTGTGAGGCCCGTACCAGCCAGTCCAGTGTGTTCTTAGGGGAGAACAGTTATCTGCCCCGTAAATGGATCACAGAGATAAATTAAAAGGGATAAAATAAAGAAGCATGTTAATTTACATGTCAATACACAACCTTCCCTACATACTTAATCCCCAAGTTTCCCAGTTAATCAGCTTCAGACAGTGAAGACCAATTTCCCCTTACAATGCTGAGAGCAGAAAGTGTATGTTCTTAGATGTCTGTGATATCATGCCTCATGAAGAAAGCTTCAAAACAGTCACTCTGTGCTTTGGATTTGCTTTTTCTTTTTTTTCTTTTTTTAATGCAGATGAAAACCAGAAACATTTTGTTGAAATCTTGTTTCATGGTAATGCATTTTGTAACTGTTATTTAAGTTTATTTGGGGTTTGCAATCAGACCTTTTATTTTTATCCAATAAATATCTCTTGGACAAGGAAAGCCATTGCAACCACCTGGAATTATGTGACTCCTTCTGCCAAGGTTGGCAGAACTCCCTGACATAACATATGATTTTGCTCCTCTGGGCCAGATGCTTCTTTTTGCTGCAAAATACGGAGGCAGTGTGAACGGGTAGGGAAAAAGACAAGTACAGAGCTCAGTCTCCCAAATGGGATAGAAGCTTGGATTTTTTAGAAAACACTTCTCCCTGATCCAGAAAGCTCCATCACACACACGTGGAGTAAGAGGTGATTAATCCTCAGAGCTGATATGGAAAATGGCTGGAGATGCAGAATTTGTGCAGGCAGTAGCTACTCTGAAAATCATGCTTTTTACTACAGCTCAGTAGAACACTATTGTACCCTCTGCAAGTACTATCCTACTCTATTTCAGGGTCATTCTTGCTTTTTATTCAGTTACATTTATCTAAGATGTGTTAACAGTGATAAAAGCCAATACTAGCATCCTCACTTTTCTTCTGAGCAAGCTCAGACGTACGCACTGAATGCCTGCCCATATTCCTTCTGTGACATGAATATTGCATTCTAGTTTTGCTATGGCCCAAACAGATGAGAAGGTGGGGGGAGAGAGAGAGAGAGAGAGAGAGAGAGTTACAGTAGCTTAGCCCATACTGTACTTTTTAGGGTGCTCTTTTGGGAGATGGAAATCTAAATGCTTATCTTTGTTTTTAAGCCAGCAGAAGATAAAGTGATAAGGAGTGTGGCTAAGCCATGGTTATTGTAATATGTGGCTTGTAGTCATTTATACTTTTTTATCACAACTGACCTTTACTGACAGTAAGGTAACCAGGGACTTTGTCTTAAGCACCTTTTTCCTTTGGCTGTAATGACATTACAGGGCTCAAGGGAAACAAAGGGAAAAAACCTCATACTTCATTATACAGAGTTCCAAAAAGAAATCAAAGTGGAATATTCTGCTTATCCTCTCGGACCCCAAATCTGACATCTTCTCCAGCTAGGCATATCTTCTTTCCTGGTTCCTGACTAATATTTACCACAGATGTGCCATAAATATATTTTCCGCATTTTTCCCACAAAAATGTAAACAGGTGATTTAAGCTGACATGTAAAAAATGTGAGTATGCCTTACTGCCTGATTAATTCAACCTATCAATCCATACTTCTTTTTTCTTTTCAGAGATAACACTTATTCACTTTGAAAAATTTTAATTCTGAACATGTATTATCTAAATAAATAAATAAATAAGAGCTTTTGACCAAAAGTCTTTTACTCCTGAGACATCCCCCAGTGATCTAATTTGTCTTTCTTTGAAAATACATGCTCACTTCCAGACCCTGTGGAGACAATTGCTTCCATACTATTCTCCGCAGCTCACAGAATTCAGAGGGGATAAAGAAATAAACAAAAAGGTGAACATGTATTATTTTTATAAAAGAATGTCCAAAACTTAGTAACTTCTTAGGGCAAGAAGGATGATCCGGGGAACTACAGGCCTGTCAGCCTGACCTCAGTCCCGGGGAAGGTTATGGAACAGTTTATCTCGGGGGTGATCACATGGCAAGTGCAGGACAACAGGAGGATCAGGCCCAGCCAACAGAGATTCATGAAGGGCAAGTCCTGTTTAACCAACCTGATCTCCTTCTATGATCAGGTGACCCGCCTAGAGGATGAGGGCAAGGCGGTGGATGTGGTCTACCTGGACTTCAGGAAGGCATTTGACACCGTTTCCCACAGCATTCTGC
>JAVSBS010011320.1:2544-12617 GCA_033124195.1 Coracias cyanogaster
GATTATTTACCAACAGAAACACTTATATTTTTCCTCCTCCTAATGGGAAATTTTTTCAGAGAGAAAATCCTTAAATGTGAAAAGGCCAGAGGCTGGTACAAGCTAAATAGAAGAAGATTAAGATCAAATACAAAAACATGGTGTAAAAAGATAAGAGGCAACACAGTTTCAGAATAAAATATTTAGATAAGGATTATTCAGGACATTGCAGAGGAGGGAAGAGAAGGGATTAAAACTAAAGAGATGTGCTTTTTGTCACACTGAATTCTTCCCCATATTTCTCATTCCCCTTCGTCCATCTATATCACATTTGCTTGTTTAGTCTCCTTCTAGCTACACGTAGTGTCTGTCATGTAGTAAGGACAGTGCCGCAGAAGGCACTGTTGCAAAGAATTCTGACCTGGCTCATTTTTCACAAGAACAAAGAGCCATAATTGTACACTCCTTTCCTACAGACGGCAAAGTCTGGTTTAACAACATGTGTTTCATACATTTATTGTAGAAATACAAGAACAAGATAGATGAGAATTTACCATCAGCTCCACTGGGAGCAGGCAGCTTTTTAATGTGTTTTTCTTTAGCCGTTACCTATTTCATGAGCAGTACTTGCTCATGTTTTAAGCCAGTCTTTCCCAAAGACACACTGTCTGAACCCAGTAACTGGGTTACCAGGTTTTTTTACAAGGTTAATTATTTGTGCTGGCAAAGCAGCTCATTGCCATCACCAGTAGCACTTTGCTTAATCGGGCCCTTAACCCCTGCAAGGTCCCAAGTCCTGTCAACTGAGCCAAGCTAGTGCAGCCCTGAGCTGGTTCACCTGGAGCACACCTGCATGCCACACAGCCCAGTGCAGGGCAGCTCCTGGCTGTGGGTTAAGGACACCAGTGGGGAAGCAGGAGGGGACTGCTGGCCCTGGTTTTGCTGCCTGGCTCTGCAGGGAAAAAGCACTGGAGATTTTGTTTTGAAGGACAGATTTTGGCAGATCTAGTGGTGGATATCACTGTGGTGGTAGGAATGTCAAAATCCTCTGTGGTGATTCCAGTGCTGCCAGGTCTCAGAGATGGAGGGAGCTCCTGGGCCTCTTGCCCAAGCCCAGAAGCAGCAGGAGCAGGCATGCTCACTCTCCAGGGCTTTTCTAATTTCTCTGGCCTTCATCTCACCTGTCCCTTCCTTGGCAGAAGAGTCTCAGCTCCATCCTCACAGGCTTGAGTGAACCCCTTCTCCCTTGGTACATGAAGCTTAGGCTGCAGTGGGATGCCAGGAACAGCTGTAAGCAACTGTGTGAGACCTTCCAGGATCTTGTAGAGTGAAGGCAAAAGGTTAGCTTAAATCACTGCTGCAGGCATGCTCTTCAGTCTCCTATCTTTGGGGTTGTAAGGGAACACTATTCTGACTTAGATAAAAGTAAAGACTTCTCTCCTTTCAAGGCTGATTTCTTTAAATAATCCAACGTACAGCCTTGCATTGTCCTGAAGCTGCTGAGTGCCTTGCAACAGTCAGAATAGGGGAGGTATTCCAAATATGGAGACATTTCAGCACATGGTTCCTAAGGCTTTTTTTCCCTTTCCCCAAAAAACCGAAGAAATGGAAAAAAAAATATCCCAAACCACCAAACCCAATAATGAATTCCAACAAAGTGTTTTGTGCAGAAACGCAGGAATGAAGTGATGCCTCTGATCTTGCCCTGAACAGTTTGGTTTGCTCAATGCTTGCGCTGTTGGGCTCCTTATTCAAAATCTACGTGACTGTTACTGAAGTGCAGGTCCCAGTGGCTTACACTGCACACTTGGACACTGACTTGTGTGCAGACTTTCTGGCCCATTAGTTTTCTTCAGAGATGCTGGCAAATGCCTCCAGACATGTACGTTCCTGTTCATTATGTGCGCTCCCCATGCCCATCCCATAAGGAGGCAACTCAGCAGCTACCACCTCTGGTTTACAGGCACCATGGAGCATTTAGAACCTGAATTAGCAGAAACTTTTAGGAGTTGCACAGCCCTGCTCCCTACCCTTGTGTACAGGCTTGAAAGTCTGTTTCATCAACGTGTTCAGAGACCAGGCAGCCAGTAAGCAATTTTCATATCCTAATGGCTTCTAAATTGCTGATGATTTAGCAGGAAGGGAAAATGAGCTGGAAATGCTGACAGTGCAGGTATGTATTTCAGGAAAGCACAGAAGAAAAGAGACTTTTCAGTCCTTGAAAAGGATGGTAACCATGCTGTAACAGGCCATTGAAATTTTGAGGCATGAACCCACATAGATAATTTTCTGATGTTGGACAGCTGTAACTGCATTAGTGGCTTTTAGTTGCTGAACAGAGATAATCATACTGTACTTAGCAACCTACATCTGATGAGTATCATGAAGCCTAATTAATAATTGTAATGTACTTACCAGCTGACAAGGGCTGTTGACAAGTGCTAAGTATTGTCATATGCTTAATTGAGGGGTCCTTAATATTATGGTCATAAACTGGAAAATGCTCAGATACTGCTAGGGTGAGAATTGTGTGAAGTATCTGGGCAGATTGCTACCAAATAGTGCTGAACTCCACATTTATGGGACTGTTTGTGCCTCTAATCTGTATTTTTCTCTTTTGATATTGATTAGAAGGGACGACCTATTACTGACTGCAGCCTTACACAGCTCCCTTGCCCTACGTGTTTCCAAGGGTGGACTTAATAATTTGAGTTATGAGAAATTTATTATTAATTAAATCCTGCAACACAGTACAGGGTCTTCTCTTTATCTGCTGGGAGATATGAAGGGGCACATGTACTGAAGCATATGCATAGCCTGATTGACAGAACACTGAGAAAATTTTGTGGGCTCAGCAGAGGAATCAGCTGAGTTACAACAGAAATCAACTCACCTGGAGCTGCTGGGACACCTAACCTAATGTGGAGCTCCATTGGCTCTGTGCTGTGGAATGGTGTGGAGTGGAGATATATTCTAACACTACACCTTGATAATCTAAGGTCTCACCCTTGTACCTCTGGCTAGGAGGGGAGAGAAACAGCAGATGGCAGAGAGGTAGTGAATCCAGGTGGGACTGACGGCAGGAATGCTCCTGGGATAGCAACTGATGGATTGATTCAGGAATCCTTAACCTCCTGCGACATCTGTTGATACACATCTACTCTATTAAAATTATATTGATTAGGGGTGTATTCAGCCCTTCTTTCTCTACGTTGGTGTGAGCATCAGAATACTACTGTTCTGGGGCTAAAATACCTTCTATAGGCACCTGCAAAGCTGCAGCTGCATCTGGCTATCACCCACATCTACCTATGGTGATACCCTCCAGCAGGGATGCTGTGGCAGAGCACTTGATGCATATGTCACGGAAATACTCTCCATCTGGATGCATAGACACATGAAGCAACCACTTGGATGGCTCTTGGTAGGGGTTCACCATCTATGTTGAAGGAAGCTCTGGCTTGCCCTGCCATTGTGCAGGAGGCCATTTCTGTGCAACCCTGCAGTCCCTGGACATTCAAGTGCAGGACTCCGGGGGGCTGGAGATGATGCAATGCCTCTCCACTCTGTGTGTGCTTCTGGATAACAACATTGGTGTGCTCTTCCCAGGTGGGCTTGAGGAGATGTCCTTACATGTCACTGCCACACTGGTTTCCAGGGATCTCCACAGTAGCCAGGCAAGTTGTGGAAGGACAAAAAAAGATCCAGCCTGTCCTCTGGTCAGAACTTGAGAGGCCTTTTGTTTTACTTTCTATGAAAATAAAGATTGTTGATGTTAAAATAGGGCAATGAGAGTTTTGCATATGTCTTCAAGAGTGGTAGGAGAAGAAGACCACGTGGCAGTTGCTATTGGAAAGATTTTGTAATAACTGATCTGTTACAGTTTGATTCTCTAGTTGAAACTACTGCCTATTACTTGGGCTAATGCTGAGATAGACTAGACATATATTTAAAGCCTTTATTTTTAATAGATTTTTTCTTCTATTTGGCTTTATGCTTAATTGAAAATACCAAGAATAATCATAGAATAGTTTGGATTGGAAGGGAGCTTTAAAGGTAATCTAGACCTCCATGGATCAACCATCCATGTTGATCTCTTGCCTTTGTTTCCTGATTTGTTACATGTTCTTCATACTGAAGAAAGAATACTCATTGACTTCAGATCTCTCGGGGTAGCTGAAACCAAGTGAAGGCTCAGTTTGTGACTTCTCCACTGTCCTGTGCTAAGGACAGGGCGTAGATTAATGGTAGTTTGTCGGGTTTTTTTTCTTCTACTTATAGCCCAGGAGATGCATACACCTACTGGAGGCTTGTAATTAAATAAATGGTCCATAGGCCTAAGGCAGATGCTGTCTCAGTCAGATCTGCTGTGCAAGACAGAGACATGGCTGTGGCCCTGTGTTTCTGTTTTCTTTTTCCTTTAGCAGACATAACCAAGAGACAGCAGCTCTTCCAGCCTGCCTTTCTAAAGGGAAAAATGTGTGTGTGTATGTGTGAGGAGTGGGAAAAACACTGTGTGTGGCAAATTGCTTACCTCTTTGAAAAAAGGATCTCTGCAAAATGGATGGAGAAATATATTTTTAAAAAATTACTTTCCTTCTAAAAAGTTTTTTGTTTGTTTGTTTTTCATGGGAATTTTCAATAATTGTTCTCTCAATGTGCAGAGAGAAAGTTTTTGGCTTCTAAAATAGAACACATGGAGAAAAACTATGGGTTTTTATTTAACAACTTATTTCTAAACTTACTGGTGAGACTTCTAAATTAAATATTTAGAATTTCTGTCATTGTTTAAATATTTCATTTAGAAATTTCATCTGATAATGAATTACACTGACAGAAAAGAACATTTGCTGCAGCATATGTTGTTGTTAAAAGCCAAACCCTGCTTGGATTGAAAAATATTGTCCTTGAAAAAATTGCACCCAACTCTTCTCACATTCCATGTGCGCATCCCAATCTCACACTGTGGCAGAACAGGTCACAGAGCCGAACAAAGAAATGTTGGAGAAAATTGAACATTTTCCCAATGAGGATAAATTTAACTTATCAGAGGGGGTGTGGTGTCATAGCACTGATAATGTTTCAGGATGATTGCTGTATCTCTGGAAAGTATTTTTCTTCAGCACTTTCATGAAAGTAAGAGTGCATTGTGCCAGCTGAGCATGTGCCATCTGATGGTTTACATTTTAATAGACAAAATTAAAATGTGAGTTTGCTGGCGTAAGCTTTTAGCACAAACCTGGGAGAAGGTGGTGATCTAAAAGGCACTGTTGAGAAGGCTACAAACAAATATAAAAACCATCACCAAATGTGCAGATGCGTTCTGCATTGCTCGAAAGCTGTTCATAGATGCTCTGTAACATGATAGGTCTGACTCACACCAAGAGGAAACAAAGACAAACACAGGCAAATTCTCTCACCTCAGGCAGGATGTCCTTTCCACCTTGGCACACAGCGAGCAGATGGATCAGAGAATGTGGGAGATGGGAAGCTCTCAACGTTGAGTGGTCAGTGCACATATGTGGGATATGGGGGCAATGACTATATTGAAGCACGAATGAGCTGAATGACAGTTTGGGTATGCACCTGCAGTTTTCTCAGAAAGAGAAAAAGGTTTGGATAGGTAAGAGTGGAAATCCAAGGAGCTGCAATTCCCAAGGAGCCAGGCCTTGTAAGCAGTCCCCAAAAAGGAGAGCTCTCTGGAAGCCAGTGATTTCCCACTGTGGTTCAAGTGAAAAAATTGATGACCCAGCACCCTTCAGCCTCCTCAGATGCCTTATTTTCTTTTTCTTCTCTTTGTTTCCAGCTGTTCTGCTAGCCTCAAACTGCATCTTACTCATCTTACCTTTTTTTCTCTTTTATGCCTTTTGGTGAGTAAACAACTTTGCTTTCAATATGGTGATGACTTTGACTAAGCTATCTTTCAGAAAATATCTTTTGTGTTTAGTTAAGTAGTATGAATAATACTGAAATGTCAGGAAAGGTCTTCCTTTTTCTTGCCTATACTTATCTGTTTCATGTAGAGCTTGCTTCATTTAGTCATGTAGGTATTTCATAGCAAACTTGTAAAGATTTACTGTGCAGCATCCCAACTAATTTCATAGCATATTAATCTATGAATAACATTGCAGCTGGAACACTTTGCTTTGATATTGAAGAGTTTTGGCCTGATAAGTGGGCTGGTGTTGTTGTTTCACAGAATCACAGAATTGCTATGGTTGGAAAGGACCTTTAAGATCATCGAGTCCAACCATTATCTATCTCTACCAGGCCACTTCTACAGGATATCTTTGAGCATCCTATCTAGATGGCTTTTAAATACCTCCAGCCACAAGTGATTTCTCCACAAGTGGATCTCCTACAGAATTCAGGAGGGGTCTGCCATGGGAAAACCTGGTCTGTGGGAATATTGTCTATCCCTGGCCCATGTTACTAATGGATGCAGCAGTAGAAAGCAAATAAACAAGAAGAATTTTCAGTGAAGGGGAAAACCTTAACCCATAAGCAAACTAGGACATATGGCTTCCCAATAAGGCTGAAAAAGAAGTGGCTAAAGGAGAAAACATTGAAATGCCCTTATATATGATATTTTGATCCTTCCTCCAGTTTTTAAAGGCTTCCTATTTACATATATCTACTTCAGATACTTTTTTCTAGAGTGCCACTGACTATTATATTTACAAGGAGAATGCTTTGTCCCACTTTAACTTTGGGAATTGCCTTTGGCAGGGTTGCACCTACATGTAAAGAGTATTTAGAGAATGAATCTAAGTTTGTTCCCCTAGGCTAGCACTCAAAACAACCCCAGTTGTGCTCTCATAGAAGTATCTATGCCTGGATTCCTGAGCTGGACTATTTCCCGACCATGTTGTATCCATGTAAAAGAAAGCAAATTGTTGCTGTCCTTTATGTTTGCAGGTGATGAGTCCCTGTGTGTGAAAAGAGCAGCTCCTTCCTTCCTACCGCTGGAATGTGGAACCCTGCCCAGGGTAGGTAGCAAGTGAAACACATTTGCAAGCAGCAGTTGGCTCCATCATCTCTCTCATCCCAGAGTTCAGGGCAATTCATAAGATGTGGCTAGTGAAAAATTGCTACCAGCAGGCACTTCATAGGAGTGGGTTCCGTGCTCTGCAATGTTATTGCAGGCTCAAGGGGCTTTCTTCGTAAAACAGCTTGCATGCTTACGTTGTCTCTCCTCTACCAAAAATGCATTGCAGAGACTGAATAAGGAAGGGAAAGGCTTATTAACACCAGTGTGCTGCTTGGCATCTGAGTGGGCTTAACATGTAAGAATAGGTAAGATTTGAAGATGAGTTGATGTTGCTGTATTCAAGGCCAAAGAGAGCTCAGGCACAGCTGCTGACAGGAGCAGTGATGCCAGCAGTGCCAGGCTGTGCTTCGAAAGATTTGTGGGAGCACTCCAAAAACCTGCCAGCTGCTGGCTTCTGGCACATAATGTGTATCATGTTACAGCAATTACCATGCAAAGTCTGAAATTCTAATGCTTCTTTTAGCCTGCTTGAGGATATTTATTGTGTTACTGATTTGCCTGTTTTTCCAGAAATCATGCCAGCCCATGATGATCTGGTTTTGAAGACACTATTTTGATCATCCACAAAAATTCATTAGTGCTAAAGCCAGGTAAGGTATTGCAGAGGCAAAAGCATGTTAGAAAACTTCTTGGATACAAGCCTGGACATTTCTTCTATCAAGAATAAAAAAGGAAAATCGAGAAAAAGAGTGAGGAAGCATGCCCAGAAGACAGAAAACCAGAAGCAGGAAATACACACAGTTTGTATTTGTGTAAGGTCTTGACACTGCAGCATTACCTCTAGAGCATGCATGTGCTGATTCCATGGGTTGCAGATTAGCTGCTGTGCTAAAGAAGCAACACTCTCCCTTCAGCCTTGTTCTAAATTTGTACAGCATATATTTTGAACTTCTGGGTTTGCTTGTCTGCGTCCCCTTTTCATTGCCTTCCCTTAGGTTACTAAGTATTCTGCTATGCCTCAAAAATGCCAGGCTGTTTCTGCAATGTATACATTATCACCACAATGATCTTATTATACCAAAAGATTAAACACTATTAATTAAATTTAAAACAATCCTCATCGCCTCTGAACATTTCCTCTGCAAATCTCTTAATATAGATTCTAGGCAAGCAGATAAAACTGCAGGTTTGCTCCCATTTCTACCTGTGAAATCCTGCCGTGGTTATTAAGGCATCTGGATTATAACAGAAAACAAGCATATGCCAGTTGTTTTTATCTTTAATGAAGTGTCATGTCACACTTGTGAAAGTTTTATGATTCAGGACAGGCAGCCCTTTACGTCAAGAATGTTAGGAATGCTAGAAAGAAAAGCCTGGGGAGCTTTTAGAAAAGAAAATTGAATATATTATGGTGATGTTTAAACTGGGCTGGAGCAGAAATGCTACAAATTATAGGTTTCGTCTGAAAAAGTAAAACTTTTAATCAAATCAGCTTAGGCAACATTTCATTTCAAAGAAGGTCTGGCATCTGTAAATTGTAGGTTAATTGCAGGAGATGTTAGAAAATGCTACTGAGGCAACCACCTGGATGAGGTAAAGTAGGATTCAGATTTCCCTTCAAATCCATAAATTACAGAACTTTTTCTAAAACAATGAAGAAATATATCAATCTCAGACTTTCATATTAGTCATCACATCTCTTTCTGTGCGAAGAAGAAAGCAACTTGATACAAAATACTTCATGTTACTACCCATTTCACAGCAGAGGGGCAATGGGTTTCAGTGTGTCTAAGCTAGGCATCTGCTGTCAGAAGTCAGCTGGCCTGTATGACCCTTTCTAAGGTCTCCTTCTAGGGATAACTCTGGGACAGAGGCTCCCAGGCAACAAGTACTAGAGTTTGGGGGCTGAAATATCATATAGCTTCCTCAGGTTGAACCTCGTGGTACAGAAAGATCCCCTGACATCTGCCTATGAAGTTGATCTAGTCCATTTTTTCATGCTGTCAAGTGGATAATTTTCCATCCCTTCCTTTAGCATAACATTGTATGATGTTAATTCTTACGAAGATTCAGCAACATAACAGGTCAGTTCTTTGTTCAGGTATCCAGCTCTTCACAAGGTTTCAGCTGTCTCTAAAGGTGTGCAGAGGCAGACAGCATAGGAAGTTGTTGTCTCTGATGCTCTTTTGCCACTGGTTATCTTCAGAAATCCTATTTTCGAACCGTGTGTTCAAAAAGAAGAAACAGAAGGTAAAAGCAGGGAAATTGAAATTTCTGCACCACATGTTAATCCAAATGGAACATCATCATGGTGTCATGGATTTTATATATAAGAGTTAAAACACGGGGAGCAAGAAAAGCAAATGTATAAAGTTATCTGGCATATTGGGCAAAAAGATTTCCTGCAGTGTTTTAAAATTACTAGCCAAGGATTATTATTATTTGCACTTCTGTCATTGTCCCTTTTGCCATCTAGACAATGGTCTCTTATTATCTATAAGTGATGGAGAGAGAAGATACAAGAGTAAAAGCTACCTCTAATGAAAAGAAGTGGCTCTTCAGTGAAGCAGATTATGAACATATGTGACTCTTTCTGCTTGCAGTAGAGATGTTGAACTGGCTTTTCATGTTCTGCTGCATTAGCTAAAAGATCTTGGAGAGAATGTAAGTGCCAGGTTACAGTATACCTGGGGCAAGCCATTGAGCAGTGCACATCCACTGACACAGTAATAATAGCCCTCCAAGAAAGAAAATGCTGAACAACTTGTCTGACGTCAACACACCTCTGTTTTTCCATAAGACCATCAATAATCAGGATTCTTTTTAACATGCTGCTGATGTAGGGTGAGTTTTTTAAGGTGTTGAGCAATCAATTCTTCCCCCTTTCCCCACCTTCCTCTCAGCACCATTGATTGTCATTAGTACTTCACAACTCCAGAATTAAAAAATGCTACAGAAAGTGGAAGGACATTATGCTTTAAATGTATTTTTCCTGGTGTATTTTATTCCAAAACACCTTTAGTGGTTGAAAATGGGTCATGACAGGGACCTGGGATCTGTGCTGCCCCACTGGGGAGCAGCAGGTCCCCAGAGAAGCTGTGAG
>JAVSBS010011320.1:13241-52411 GCA_033124195.1 Coracias cyanogaster
GAGAGGAGAGGAGAGGAGAGGAGAGGAGAGGAGAGGAGAGGAGAGGAGAGGAGAGGAGAGGAGAGGAGAGGAGAAGGGGAAAAGAAAAACAGTCAGATTATGTATGTGCATATTTGTTTTATAACAAAATAATAGAATCCCATGGCCAACAGTGCAATATGATTAGCTAGTCACAGTCATTTTTGATATTTCCGTGTAATTAAATGGTATGTTTGAATACAGAGAAGAATGAATAATGAGATTCTTGACTTACCCCCTTCCTGTGTTTTAATTGTAAACAAGCAGATGCAATCCATAATGCTAAATAAGATTTCCCCACATTTCCTTCTGAAAATGGTTTTAAGCAAGATAAGGCACTAAAATTTAATCCTTCTAAAAATGTGCAAATACTGAATCCTTGATGCAGACACAATCTTACCATGAATTTTTATGGGAGCTTTAATGGTTTTGTAAATTAATCAATAACGTGGTTAAATTATATTTGCTCAGCTAATTATTTTCCATGTCCTGTAAATTAGAACTTCAGTAGTTTCTAAGAAAAATCAGTCCTGCTGCTTGTATCACAATTGTGTTTACTTACTGATACGTTACTAAAGTGCTTGTTTATTTGTTCTGCTATAGGCTGGTAGCTTCTTCTTGCTGTTTGAGTGGCAGCCATGGGGTTGCAAAGCTAAATAATGATTATTACATTATTGTATATTTAATATGCCAAATCCATTTTAGCAGAGAACTACTGTGTATTTATAGCCTCTCCTCAAAATCTGCCTTGTTTCACTCTTTGGGGAACAGGATTTAACCACCCTTTTCCCTCAGGAAATCTTCAGGACATTTTTGATGACTGAAATGGATCTTGATTGGGTTCTTAGCTTTGTGGCTTTGAAAGGCACAGCTTCAAGCATGGGTTGGATTAGTTGACATCGAGAGTTTCCATCTAACTTGAATTATTCCATTGTTCTATGAATCCAATCATCTAAGAAATTTCCCCCACTTTGTTCTCCCAAAGAGTCGTGTACCTAGACCCCCCCTCAAATTTGGGTCTGTATAGTGGGACTAGCTTTCAGCATGCAAAGCAGCAACTTATGATTTCAGTTACACAGAACCAGACTCATGCTACAGCAGTCTATAAAGTTCCTATGTCAACAGAGTAAGAGTCAGTGTGGCCTCTCCAAATTAACACACTGCAAATGTGTACATTCTGCCCAACAGAATCAAGTCACCCTTTACTGCTGGCCAGAAAACAATGCCCTTCACAGGAGACCAAGGGTTGTGGCAGGAAGAGAGCTGTTACCCCTTGGTACCCTTGTACCTGCAGCACACTTTGCTTTTGGGAGGAGGGCACTGCCCATGCCTCTGTGCATGAAGGTCAGCCAAGGCAAGGAGCACAGTAGGATGCCGGGGCATGGAGCTGCAGGGTCTAAAGCTCAGGGGCGGTCAAAAACGACATTGGCCTTCAGCCCACATGTCAGTCTTGGTCCCTAACTCAGGAGGCTACAGGGCTCCTCTCTTGCCTTGCTCACAGACACAGCAAAAGGGGCTCGAACCGCCAGCGGAGGCTGACTGATGACAAGCAGGAGACAAAACTGCAACTACAAATGGGAGGCAGGAAAGATGCAGAGCAGGCTGTGTAGTCGCGGTGGGATCAGATATCACGGAACAACACAGGAGCAAACCTAAAAAAAAGAGACTCCTGCTTGACTTCTTGTCCCTTAAAATGTTTTTGGAGCTGCTGTCAGAGTAACACTTTTCAGGGCGAGTCTCAATGCCTTTCTGTTACAAAAGGCATGCAGGCAGCAGGTTGGATTTCAGAGATGTAAACAAAAGCAGAAGGACATAATGGAAAGTTCCCTGGCCCTGAGAGAGCTCAAGGGATCAGAAATAGGAGAGGTTGCCTGGCCTCCATTGTTTTAGCCTGTTTATATATGCAGCAGCCTGCTGCAGAAGTTGGGAAAGCAGGTGGGTATGAAAGACAACCTGAATATGGAAAGAATTGTTGAGTACTTCCTACTTTCTCGTGCCTCCTAACCATAGTTTTATGGAAACACACTTAGGGACCATAAAATATTACATGTAAGTGGGACTTTTATCTTTCCTCTATCTTTGATATGCCAACAAGCTGGCATATTTAGCACTGCACTGCTCTATTTTTTGCATTTACTTTCTGGTTTTGAAGATATATAAATGGCAAGAAAAGAAATAGAGGCAAGAAAGTCCAAATGAATAGCAGAAGACTAGTATATCAATATCTACCTAACTAGATCCTAAATTGATATTTTACAGTGTAAGAGATTAGTTCTTGCCCTAAGTTATAGAGTACTACTTTATAACAAAAATTCCTAGTTTATGCATTTTTTAAAAATTTTCCATGTTAAGGCATGTGCAGAGATCAGGCTGAATATTTCATGCATAGATTCATAGCTATATGAATTTGTAAAAAGAACCCACTGTTACATGCTTGGTTTTTTTTCCCAGATTTTTGACTGGTTTCTATTTCTCTGACTTAACCAAATTTCTTCAGCTGACGTTTTCCAGGATTGTCTACTCATCACATCACACAAAAATTCTTAAATGAACAGTTCACTTCCTCTCAATAATTATTATGTTGCGGTTTTTGTGGTTTTTGTTTGGTTGGTTTTGTTGTTTGGTTTTTTTTTTTTCTCTAATTAAAGTGATGTTTCTCGAAAGTATTTGTTTGCACATGGATAGCTCTAATAGGTCTTCACTTGGAGAGCCAATGCTTTCCATTGCCCCAGACTCCATCACAGGGTAATTGCTGGGTTCACTTTTGCACAGGAAAGCAATTTGCTATGTAGCTTAAATCACCATTCTCTAGACCTGATTGTGCAACCATTTAAGCATGTGGGTATCTCCAGCAGCCTGCCTATTGCCATACCCTTGGTAGAGCAACAGAACTGTATAAAGTTATGTAAATGTACAGGTATTAGCTGGATTGAAGTCTCTTATTGTTCCTTTCTACCTCTTAAATGGTCTTTTGCAGCTTTGATTATCCTGTGCAGAACTGTTTCAGGTTCAAAGATACTTTTGATCCTTTTGATTTGCTTTGTTCCTGAATCCCGTCACTGCAGTACTCTCCTTCAAGCTTCAGAACAAAAGTACTTTTGGGAGCAGAGGCCCCATGGCAGGGAGCACGGCTCTGCTTTCCTCCTGGCAATTTGCCACCCGGCTCAGTTGAGGCAGAATATTCTTGCTTGTTCAGTGCTGCAACTTCAGTAACTGCACCAGAGCACACCTAAGTTTCCCTACCGAGACAAGTCCATTTCCTTAGCACAGGCAAACCTCGAGGCAGTAGTTAGAGTAAGGGCAGGGCTTTCTGGGTTTTTTAATTTATTTTTTAAATAAGTGACTTCAATGCAAAGCATTTTTCTCAGAAGGTACATTTATCCTAAGTGGCTCTTGCTGGTTTACACACACCCTGTCCTTTCTCTTTGGAAAGTTGTTCCACTTGATTGCTCAGTTTGACTCTTTGAGTCAGTGGTGGCAGGGGAATTATAAAGGCGACAAAGGCAAGGCCAAGTCCCACGTAGTGTGTGCCAGATTTAAGCTGATTTAAAGTTGTGCAGACTGACTCTGAAACTTTCTTTGCAGAAGGGACCACGACTTTTGGAAAAAAGTTGCACTTTTTTTTTTGCCAGCAGTGTGTGCCTGGCCTAGGGAACCTGCTGAGGTGTGCTCACCTTGCAAAGGCAACATGGTTGGTGGTGCTTTGCAGATTGCTGGGCTGCTCATTGGTGGCATTGGCATGATTGGGACATTTGCTGTCACAGGCATGCCTCAGTGGAGGGTGTCTGCCTTCATCGAGAACAACATCATCGTGTTTGAGACCATTTGGGAAGGCCTGTGGATGCACTGCATCAGGCAAGCCAACATCAGGATGCAGTGCAAGGTCTATGACTCCGTGCTGGCCCTCTCGCTGGACCTGCAGGCATCCAGAGGACTGATGTGTGCTGGGTCAGTGCTCTCTTTCCTCGCTTTCATGGTTGCCATTATTGGGATGAAGTGCATGCGGTGCGCGCAGAGCAGCTGGCAAGCCAAGGGCTATATTATTTTGACGGCTGGACTCCTCTTCATCCTCTCGGGTGCCATTGAGCTCATTCCAATCTGCTGGGTTGCCAACACCATCATCAGTGACTTCTACAACCCCGTGGTCAACGTTGCACAGAAAAGGGAGCTTGGAGAGGCCCTCTACTTGGGCTGGGTAGCTGCATTCTGCCTCATTGCTGCCGGAGCCATATTCTGTTGCTTTAGCCACTGCTGTCAGGAAACCAGAAGCTATGGATACTCCACACCAGCCCACTGCCCCACTCACAGCCAGCATTTGCACAGGAAGATGGAAAGCTCATACTCCAAAAGTCAGTACGTCTAGATGCCTCCTGCCTTTCCCTATTTTTGAAGCATTCAGTCTGTCTGGATGGATTTCAGCTTCTGCATGAAAGGGCAGCTAGAAAACTGCCTTTGCCTTCTGCCCTGTGACTGGGGCTGTGTTTTGGAGCTGCAGTTGCCCCCAGTGGGCTCTGCTGGGGCTAATGATGCAGCACAGACAATTTCAGTGCATGGGAAGGTGAATGTTTAATACTATTTTAATAGTAATTTGGAATAGCTTTTGGGTTGTGTGGCTTTGCTTTGGGTTGCATTTCATGCATAAAACAGTAATAAAAGGCTTAAAGTTCCACCGTGATATAAAATTCTGGACTATTGCAAAGAAGAAGGGAGTTAAGCAGCTCGTTTGTTTTTTTTTTTTTACTGCCTGGGAAAGAGGGGATAACAGTGAATAAGGACAAGATAATAATGGTTTAAAAGAAAAGCATTTACTAAGGGATTGATTTACTGTAGGTTTAATAGAAGGTTGCATCAAGAACTTATTCAGCAGAGGAAATTAAGCTGAAATATATGGAAAATACCCCTTATTTCAGAGAATAAACATAGCTCTATGTTCATCCTATATATAATCTTTTTGGTGAACGTTAATATTTCTTTTGTAATCTGTAGAGGTCAAACTAATTCATATCCTTTTCTTTAGAAGCAGCAGTATTCCCTTGCGAACTCCTTGTGGCTTACAACATTTTGCAATATTGCACAGATCACAAAAACTGTGTTGATTACTTGCCCCAGGATTTTGTGATACATGCATTTTTAAATAAGGGTCTTTTATACAATCAGGCTGATATTTTTGCTGAGATCCTTTGACACCAACATAGTTTGAAGAACATAACCCATGATAGCATTTCCTCACAGTTCACATTAAAACAAGCTGAACAATATTTGAAATGAGATATGCACCCATGGTAACAATGTAAAGAAACGAGATCTACTGAAAAATAAATAGTTGCATAGGAATTAATTCAATAAATGACCCAAATTAGTCAAGAGTAGTTATATTTAAATAGAATTTTGGTATCAGTAAATAAGGTGTAACTCCAGACTCACAGAAATGATGGAATTTTGCCTGTGACTGAACTGGGAACACAAATTTGTGGTGTTCATTGGAGAACAAAATTCTTGTTCTAGAGTTTGTTTGACTGTTTACAAAATATAGAAAATTTATTATGCCATATGTAGTTCTCTAGTAAATTCATTGGACTATTACTACTTGAAAGTTTAGAAGCAAATTCTTCACAAGACAAAACTCCGAACAAGATAGAAGAAATAAAAATCTGCTCTAGAGCTCTCTTCACAGTGTTTGTAAGATACATAGTAAGATATGCTTGATTATGCAAGCTTTTTTCCCCATTATTAAAAATTACATGTGTAATGTGCATGATCTTTCTGTAATATAGCAGTGTGTGGCTGTAATTCCTTTGTGTTCATTTATTAACATGCCAGTCCAGTCTCTTTTTTTGGATAGCGGAGAAGAGAGTGGAGAAGAAAACCTGTTGTTAGCAATGCTTTGTGAATATCCTACACAAAACTCATTGTTAGAACACCAGGGTTTATAATGATATTTATAATAAAGTCACTTGCCTAGTTCATCCCTCTAAAAGGCAGGTACAAGATCTTACTCAGAAAACTACATGTATATGTACCGGTGCACTGTAGCTATCTCTGCTGTCAAAACACAGAGTGACTCATACAGTATTCATCTGCAGGTCTGAGGCAGCCTCAGTGAAAAGTGAGATAAGCGTGACATCTCTGTAAAAGCTCTGTGTACATTGAACACTGCTTGTTACATTGGGTAGTTTTGTCTGTTCCTGGTAGAGCCTAGACTGCTCTAGTTGTACAAGCAAAAGAAGATACAAGAAGACTGTAAGAGGACTGCCAAAACTACCCACAGGACTAGCAGGAACACAAGTCCAATAGACTCTGACAGGGACACTGAAGTTTTTGAAAAACACCTTCCTTCTCTCTGTGGAGAAGGACCTGGGAGTCCTGGTGGACAACAAGTTCACCATGAGACACCAATGTGCCCTTGTGGCCAAGAAGGCCAATGGTATCCCAGGCTGCATCAAGAAGCGCGTGACCAGCAGGTTGGAGGGAGGGTCTTCTCCCCCTCTATTCTGCTCTGGTAAGGCTACATCTGGAATATTGTGTTCAGTTCTGGGCTCCCCAGTTCAAGGGCAACAGGGAACTACCAGAGAGAGTCCAATAGAGGGCTACAAAGATGATTAAAGGACTGGAACATTTCTCATATGAGGAAAGACTGAGATCCCTGGGGCTGTGTAGCCTGGAGAAGAGAAGGCTGAGAGGCGATCTAATCAATGTTCATAAATATCTGAAGGGTGGGTGTCAGGAAGATGGAGCAACCAGTCCCTTTCAATGATGCCTAGTGATAGGACAAGGAGAAACAGGCATAAACAGGAACACAGCAAGTTTCACCTCAACATGAGGAGAAACTTCTTTACTGTGAGGGTAACGGAGCACTGGAACAGGCTGCCCAGGGAGGCTGTGGAATCTCCTTCCCTGGAGACTTTCAAAACCCATCTGGATGTGTTCCTGTGTGACCTGCCTCAGATGAACCTGCTGTGGCACGGGGGTTGGACTAGATTATCTTTAGAGGTCCCTTCCAACCACTACCATTCTATGATTCTGTGATTCTGTGAAAATCTGCCTCCAAGATCCTATATATGCTGCAGACAGTTCACCTTATTATAACGTACACATAATCCCCCTTAAGTATCTCTGACACAAATCTAGCCATTTCCTTTAAATTGTATCTCACCCTTACACCATATCTTCAAGTGTACTGAAATGAAAGCTTCCCTTTTAAACAGATCTGGCCTCCCTCAGGTCTGTGCATTAAACAAACCCCGAGGAATCTCAGCAGAGGGTCCCATCTAAGGGCATATATCCAAGCACAAAACAACTGCCTAAAGCAATAAACTTTCAAATATTATATCCTGTAATTTAGAACAGACAAGAGAAATTATTTGGGAAATAAGCAGTATTGCCTCTGTAAATGAAACCAAGAATGTCTAGCTTGTTCCCCTTTGCCCTGCACTTCAGGTGCTTGTATGCATTCCTACAACGTAAAATGGATGTGGAGCATTTCCAGGTTCACCTGGTGCCCTCTGTGCTGTGTAAATTAATGCACAACTGACAGGTCAGAGGACAGTAATGCTCTCTTAACTCAGATAAGTGAACGTTCAAGATTTCAATCACCGCTCCGTGATTGAGCAACTGGGCTTTCATTTATAATGAGCCTCTTCTGAAATTCTCCCACTGCTGTTGCCACTGTTGTGAAGGTCTAGAGAGTAGAGTTGCCACCTGCAGTACTAGGCACTGCTCTCATTAGAGCTAGACAAGGAGGTGGTAAACACCAGGGTGGCAGCGGAGCCACGGTTTCAGGAGCCATTTTGTGTAGGCAAGGCAGAGCTGTAACAGAGCCCAAGTGTGTATGAGCTCCGGTTTTGCAAGTTTATATGAGAACGGATCACCTGACACATGAGGTTATCACACATCCAGTAAGGTCAGCTGCACAAAATGGGTTTGTCTGACTCTTTAAGGTGCAGTCCTGAACAGGTGTTGTACTCCCCCATGTTCTTGAGTATACACGGTGCCTGTATGTGAGAGTTTATGTGTAGGCTGCTTGCTTTCTGTTCAACTCTCAAACATTACTAGTAAAGAATAACAGAAAATTGAGCAGAGGCAATAGGAGGGGCCATACCTTGGGCCTCACATCTAGGAATGTTGAAATATAAGAATGGCATTACTGTGTCAGGCTGGAGATGTATGGAGATTTGCTGCTGCCACTGTTGAGGCAGGTGCCTACAGGTGCTTGTTGGGGCAGAGCAGCGTGAGACCAAGGCCAGTGGATAGTTGCACTTCGAGGTACTGTCCTCACTTCCAGCCTCTTGTATTCAGGACATCTTTGTGCTTAATGAATCAAAAGGCTAGTATGGGATTTAAGTCCATCACCAAGGGTCGTACTCTGACCCCACACAGTGGATACAGTGGGCTATCTTAGCATGAGGCATGATGCAAAGCTCTCTTTCCCTGCTGAGCTGGAAGAAGGGCTGTGCTGGGTAACTCCAGCCCTGTGAAGCTCCTGGTCAAAACCTACAGTCCTGACAGGCATGTCCACTATCCCATTCTTGCCTTGAAGAGCAGGATTGAGCCCCTGAACTGAAGCCCTCAACCAACTCCCAGTTCTGTTCTGCATTTTGGGTGCTTGTAGCCCTTGGACTTTGCCTACTACTCTACCACAGGTCAACCTCTAGGCAGCAAAGCAAGCTGACCCCTTGTTAACCATTTTGCTTCCCCACTCATCCCACTGTCCTGTAGAGCTGCTGGTCATAATACTTCCCTGCAAAATCTCAGCAAGAAAACAACACCTAAGTGATGTAGGTCATTATCACTTTAAAATATGTATTTCTTGAGAAACCAGGAGAAGGTTGATGCCAACTACTTTGCCTATGTACTGTCAGGAGTCCCATCAGCACCGTGAATTTGTTTCACTAGTGGGAGGTGGTCCACGTAGGGCCAAAAAGGACAAATAAAAGGAAAAGGCAGTGTGAGTGGAGTTCACTCTAGAAAAGGTGATATCCATTAAATACTCCATTGCTCTTCTCAATGAATAAATATGCCAAAATTATTCCTGAGAGACATTTGTGCAATAAAAACTTCCAGAGGCAGCTACTCTGCAATGTCCTTAGCAATCTGTTCCAGAACTTAATTATAAATTTCATTAAAAAAGGTTTTCATGAAGCTTAAACTAAATCTCCCCACTGCAGGCTAAGGCTGCTCCATTATTTCTTGTCCCATCAGCAGCAGGCACAGAAAGCCGACTACTGCTTTCCTTTAAGGCAGGTAGCATTTTCCAGGTTTCAGGACTGTTAGCATCTTGAACCTCTCTTGTTTAGCTTAATCTCTAATTCTTTCCTCACTGACACACTTGTTAAGTTTCTCCCCCTACTTGTTTACCTCTTCTGGTTCTTTGTGCTCACTCCATCTCTTTTTTTAAGTTTGATGCCCAAAACTGGACAAAGAATTCCAGTAGAAGCCTCACCACTGCTGAGCACACTGAATGTATTTATTGCGGGTTATCACAGCACGGGGTAAATGATTCACAAACCAAGCAAATAACTTATTTGAATACGTTAAATGTATTGCACTTCTATAATTCCAGGCCACAAGATCACCAGATTTCCTGTGCTATGGGTCTTAATCATTGATAGTACATTGACCAGCTGGGTGTCTGATGCAAATTTCCTCACTGTAGTTCTTCCTTTATTGCTAGATCCCTGAGGGCAATAAGATGAGACCCCAGAGAAAACCTTGGCTTCAACAGTAGCAGAAATCAATGGCTGAAAATAGGAACACGATAATTCTCCTTGCAATATATCTTCCTGGTTTTTTATTCGCTCCTGGATTCTGCATCCACATTGCATTATTTTTACTCTTCTCCATCCCTTCAGTGTTGTAGTGGTTTAGGCCCAGCCAGCAACCAAGCACCATGCAGCCACTCACTCACTCCCCTGCAGGGGGGTGAGGAGGAGGAAATACAACAAAAGGCTTGTGAGTCAAGACAAAGACAGAGAGGGTTCACTCACCAGTTATGTTCATGGGCTAAACAGACTCGACTTGGGAAAAGCAATTTAATTTGTTGTCAGTCAAATCAGAGCAAGAAACTGAGAAATAAACCCAATTCTTAAAAACACATTCCCCCCACCTCTCTCTTCTTCCCCAAATCAGCTTTGCTCCCAAATTACCTACCTCCTCCCCACCAGCAGTGCAGGGGGACAGGTAACTGAGGTTGTGGTCAGTTCATCACACATCGTCTCTGCTGCTCCTTCCTCCTCAGAGGCAGAACTCCTCACAGTGTTCCCCTGCTCCAGCATGGGGTCCCACCTATGGAAGACAGTCCTCCATGAACTTCTCCAACATGAGTCCTTCCCATGGGCTACAGCTCTTCACAAACTGCTCCAATATGCATCCTCTCCATGGAGTTCATTCCTTCAAGAACAGATTGCTTCAGCATGGGCTTCCCTTGGAGACATGGCCTTCTTTAGGTGCAGCCACCTGCTCTGATGTGGAGTCCTGCATGCGGAGCAGGTGGATATTTGCTCCACTGTGAACCTCCATGGGCTGCAACAGAGTCTCTACTCCAGTGTATCCCCCTCCCTCCTTCTTCACTGACTCTGGCAGCCGCATAGGTGTTTCTCTCACATCCCACTCCTCCCCCACTGCAGGTTTTCCAGCAGCTTCTTTTTTTTCCCCTTCTTAAACAGTTATCACCATTGCTGGTGGGCTCGGCATTGGCCAGAGGCGGGTCTGACTTAGGGCCAGGAAAGCTTCTAGCGGCTTCTCACAGGAGCCACCCCTGTAGCCTCTCCCCGTTACTAAAACCTCACCACACACAAACCCAAAACGAGTGTTTCTGTTAATTTCCCACTGCTGTGTCAGATGCTTTTGTAAGGTCCAAATGGATTAGATTTTATAAACTTTTATTTTCTAGAAAATGTTACCAAACAAAAAATGAATCTATTTTTTTTCTAAGTCCATGCTGCATTTTATTTAACTTTACATTTACTTCTAGGTATTTATTATTTTCTTCCTAATGGATTTAAAATAATTTTATACAAATAGAATCTGACTAATGGGTTTCTAGCTGTGCACAGGTTTTTCCACCTCCCCACTCAATCCTGCAGTTACACTGTTCTCCAAGCATACAATATCACTCTCAATTTGACACATATACTAACAATCTGTGCTACCAGATTTGGAACTGCACATGCTGAATTTCCTTCAATGGAAATTACCTTCTTTCTTCAGTTTGTGCTTATAAAGATTTGGTGTTTTTTATCTACCTTGGATACACTATTGTAATTCTATCATGCTCTCCTTCTTCTGTATCCTTGTTGTTACTTAAATTCAAAGAAAAGGAAGGATAACTATCTTTCTTAGACTCGTACTCACAGCCTAGCATGCCTCTTCCCTTGCTGGTCTGTATTATTTGGATGCTTGCAGCGCCCTTTATGGTTCTATTTTCTGAAAAGTCTAATTTGGATCAACTTTTATCAAGTCTCATTCTCCCCTTAAATTTTCTGATCTCCAGACACTTTCCCCTCACTGGCAACAGTCTTCTGCACATACAGTTCCTCTCATCTTAATGATCCTTCACATACCTTTTTCTGCCTCACAATGTGAACTCTTGTTCCATTCCAACATAAAAGCATTAGATTTGTTGAGGCCTTTCCCTCTTCCATTTCATACTTGTTTTTAAGTCAATCTGCACATATCAGATTGTTTTCTATCTTTTTTCCTTTCCCTTCCCTAACTTCCAGCCCACTAACTCCCAAAACATGGTTGGTAGAAATAGCTATTAGACATCCCTCCTTCTTCGGAAGTATTGCATTCTGTGCTAAACTGCACATTTCAGATCTGGAATGAAAGCATCTACTGCTTGATCATGGGCAAAGATGTTTCTATTTTTTACTGGCTCCATAGTATGCTGTAATTAGGAATAGCATTGGGAGGTTCCTGAGGGGAAGTAGTGTGCCCACACTGGTGAATTGTTTGTGCCCTTGCAGGCTGTGGGCTGTCACTGTGCAGATACACATCAGTCCCAAAATTACTGTGACAGTGGTGCATTCTTGGAGCTGCTATGATTCACTGTGCTGGAGAAGGTGTTCTGACAAAAATTAATTGCTTCCTGTGAAATACTCCTGCTTTGGTCTCTGTGCCAGCACAAATCCATAATGATTTATGACTTCCAGGAAGAGGTGCTTTTGTACGAGTGCAGGAACATCTGTTTGACTAGGCTGATCTTCCCTTGTCCTCCACATCTTCTCCTCTCCCTCTATCTGAAGAGGAATCGAGGTAAATCAGGAGATTAACTCTTCCAGCTAAGCAGGCCAAATGGGTAGGGCCAATGCTGCTCCTTCCATGGGGATGCCCAGCTTGCCAGCCAGGGAAAGTTAGCCAAAGTGTCCAGGCAAGAGGTGAATCCCAGTTCTGAGGAGAGAGGAGTAATGGAACATCCTGCCTGGAAATACAGAGGTTTGATAAAGGACTCTGGATTTGAGTAGAGAGAGAAAGGGAAGAGTGTGGTGGGGTAGAGGGTGAACTGCTGTGTGCTGAGATGACAGTTTTGGAGGTGCACAAAGTTGAGGCTCGTGGTGGTGGAGCTCAGGCTACTAGGGTTTATGGAGGTGGAAATTAACAGTGTAGTTAGTTACATTCAGGAGGTGGGGTTTGGGAGGGGACAAAAAGTGAGTGGTACAGGGCTGGACAGGGAGGAGCCCAAATTACGACTCAGAAAGATGGGGAAAAAACCCTGTTTTTCAAAGTTTGAGACTTACTTGTTTAGTTACCCACACTGGTTGGTTACTGGAAAGCTAGTTCAAGTGTGTATTATTATGCTGTGCTCCAAAAGCAATCTTTCTTGGGATTTTCAGCCCAAGAGCTTGTTTCTAACTATAGCAGATGATAGTCTAATAAAATCTACTACCTCGTTCTAGAAGCCTTGCCTCTTATTTATCTTTAGTCCATCACTGCCACAATATACCTTCTCCTTCTCTTCTGTTCCATCATAGTAACTCATGTAAATAAAGGAGTTCTCCTGGGCTTTGTCCAGTAATAGGCTAACTGTATACCCTGCTGCTAACTCTTATGAAAACAATCAATACTGCCTTGAGAATTTGCCATGGTTATATTTCCAACAGCTTAATGTGAACTGGGCCATCAAATGCCCCCAGATATTTTCTAGAGGAATGCTTTGAGGTCCTGTCATTAAACAGCAAAGTAAGATAGCATATTTTCTGGCAGGTTCTATTTCCATCAGGATGGCAGCTCCCTCTGCACAAGTATTGAGGTTACAAATACCTTGTAAAAGCCTGAAGCAGTTTAGATGGATTAAATGCTCAAAGGAGTATTTAATATTTTATTACTGTAGGGTTTTATTACACTAAACTCGAGTTCATTCACAGTGTCCAGGAGACGGACTTCCTCAGACACAGAATATCATTAAGAGTTTGGCAGTTTTGTGAGGCTGTGAATTTCAGGAATGCTGAGGAAGATGATGAAAAATAAATATTAGTTCTTTTTCAATTCAACTGTCAGTCATGGGTTGCCTCAAAGCTAGAGTTAGAGGTCAGTGCCCAAGTATACTGCCTGTTAGGCATCTGGGGGAAATCCCTCTCGAAGCCACACTGAGCAGATGTTCCTCTCATTCCAAAATGTGCCACACTTGAGGAGAAGGGGAGGGAGATGTGCCTTCATCTTTTAATATATGTGCAGGCAGTGATATTAAAGTTAGAACAAATAAAAAGGCCTCTGGTGGCTTCAGTCCATTTTCTCCAAAATTAAAACAGAATCAAAGTAAACTTTTGCTTCACCAATAGGCTCAAAATACAGTAGTCAATCAAAATACCATAGAAAGTTATGGAATCATTAACTCAACTATGATTTCATTGACCAGCCCTTGTAAATAGTTGAAAATAAAGTGGTTAACCCAGCATGTAATGAACTGACTAGCGGAAGTCACAAGCAGAAAGGAACTGATGCCATTCACATGTATTTCCCAAACAAATGACCTGCTGACAATTCTACCACTATCTGTTGCACACTTAAAGCAGTTTTTACATGTAGAAGATGATCTAGGTCTGCGTGGCTTCATCCAGCACCTCTGCCCAAGGGGACAGGTTGCAGAGTGATTGCAGAGCCACAGCCTGCTGGACTCCTCCTTGTCAGGCTCTGAAGGAAGTTCGGCAGCTTTGTGGCCTTACTGCACCTGGGAGGTTAAAAGACTTAACTGTAACTCTTAGTAATCACCAATCCAAAGTGCGCTTTTGATCAATCTGCATATTTGCCTGTTCCAAAAATGTTGCTGAACCTTAAATTTAACTTCTTCGCCTATAGCATAACCAACCTGCCTATTCTTGATGAGAGCTCATAATGAACTATGCACATTATAGTTGCCTGTTTGTACAAGATTAAAATCTATTTGTCTTTATATAGGTGCATGTGTGTGTATAAGGACTCTAACATTCATTGCGCATAGAAGATACACAAAGAGGAATGAAACCTGCTTTCTGAGAGGCAATTAAGGGTGTACATTATTGATGCCTATAATTAATCAAGCACTGGAGATCATTGGTAGGTTCTGTTAATCATATGGACTGGAGATATTCTTCTTCCTCCCTTTCAAGGGGCATCAGCATTTTAATAGCTAGGGAGGGAACAGATGATATTGCCCCAGGAAAAGTTTCAAATGAACATCCTGATTTGAAGAAAAGAGAAAAAGTAAATCTGAGCAGACATCCAGGGAAAGATTAGGTGTAAAGGCTACGTGCTTCCTCAGGTGCCCATTTTCCTCTTTGAAGGCAAATTTTGGTGTGGACTTGTTTGCATAAGAACTGGTATTCTTGTCTTGAGGCAGATAAGCATCCAAACAGCATAACAGAGGGATGATACTCAGAATGAGGAGACTTCCAAAGTCTAGTCAAGTGTAACTACACTTTTCCTTTTATTTCTTCTCCCCTGACGCTAAAGCCATTATATCTGCCATGCCCACCATGTAAGCATGTATTTCATTCTAGCTTAAGAACTGTCTGCTGTTCAGAGTGGTTTTGAAGTAACTCAATCAACTAGGCATTTCCTTCTGAGAGGTGAGGTGAGCCTTTCAATGGAGGCATAGTTCTCTAGGGTATACAAGGGTGTAAGAACTCCCTCTAGGCTGACTCAAATACAGGACTTTTCTGCAGAACACAATTCTTCCAGCAATTAGCAAGGCCAGGGACTCACGGGCATCTAAGAGGTTGCTGAGATTTTCCAATCCTCATGAGTTTCCAAGATAATGGTAGTGTCATTTTTTGTTTTCAACCTGTCTCCTGTAGCTCATTTTAATTTCAGAAATTTATCTTTAAGTTTCAAAACTGCTATTTATTTGTTTTACTTTCCTGCTTCCTTCCCCTCAGGTTTCAATTACAAGAACCATCTTGCCACTGGATAGTATATGCAGCAGTGCAGCCTGGGTGTTCCCCTCTTACGCCTACACCTACACTGGATGTCACTCACCATAGGTACTACTTCCGATTAAAGATCAAAAACCCACTCAACCATTTAGCACTTGCTGGGTGTATTGCTACACAACCAGCATATGATGCATTTTAATAGTATTTCTGTGAGCAGATCGTCTTCTATACAAACCATGCCCTGACTGTCACAGAGTGTAATTTTATGCATGACCTCAATGGCTGACCCTCCCAGAGTCATGTAAGGAAAAATTATTTCAGAGCAATCCTGCTAGACAGAGCAGTCAGATAAACAGATTCAGGGTAATACATATGGTCTGCTCTCCAGCTGTGTATACCTTCAAGAGTTAGCTGGCTAAAAATATTGCACAAGTAGTTTTTCCATTGAAAAAATGACATTTAAATGTTAGTTTTGAAAGTGCTTTTCTACAAGAACTTTATTTCTTTTTTAAAGTAAAAACACCAAATCAAAAAACAGTTTTCAGAATTCAGAGGTAAAAAAGTCCTAGATGATGAATGGAGACTGTACTCAAGTTAAATAGCACAGGTCTTGTGTGTAGTCTTCTCCTAACAGAGCAGTTTCTTTTACACAAGTACCCATCTATGACTTCTTCATGTCTACCACCTTATTTGTGGCATCAAGAAAAGTACCTTAACTTTTCTGCATCATCAGACTCCTTTTTTATGTCTGTAGAAAAGTGATACAATATTAATCTCTCTATAAGAATAAACCTGATAATATATTTAATTTCTAAGGGATACATTTCAAATCTTAGCTGAAGACACTTTTTCTCTCCAGAGTCCTGCTAGCAGACTTGAAGGCAAAAAAATTGTCCAGATTCCTTGGGAACATTTTCCACATGGGCATGTAGCATTGTATTATATAACTTGCATTATCTGGCACTCCTTCCTTACAGTAAGTAATTGTAGGAAGGAGGAGATTTTGTGGGCTGTGAGTGGTTTAGATGGGCAATTAACTTTTCATGGGTTTTAGTGTTTGCTTTGAATATGTTGTGTAGTCACCTAAGGCTGTAACTAAATTAATACCATCAAAGGCAATGCCTGATATTTTCAAACACACAAGGGCCCACAACACTACAACCCACAAGCAATCGAAGAATACATCTTTCTTCGATAGCACTGCACCGACATTGTCTTTGGTGGGCTAGCACTTTCTTTTCTTTTCACTAGCCCCATTGGTTTAAAGAACTGGAGCAACCAGAAACACATCAGTTTCAACAACACCTGGGAGTTGCCACCATATACTACTGTCTGAAGGTAGGGAGAAGAAAGTAAAAGAAAAATTATGCAGCAGTTATTCCTAACTTGCCCAAGGCAAATCAGTCATCAGCGTGCATTTTTGTCCAGGCTTGTAGCTATCTGTCCAGGCTTAGATACATGTTTGTGGGAGGGATCTCTGACTTCTTTCAAGGTGCACTGTACACTGAAAGAAAAGCTCATCCTCTTCATATTAGACAACTGCTCCCAACCCCTCCTAATGCTACTTGGATAAGATTATTAATATGGAACATAATGATAACAATATCCTTCTAATGGAGAAAGAGTTTCATAGAGGATTATTTCCTAACAGTGACCTTACTTGTGGACTCAAAAGCAGAAGCTGTGAAACTCTGCCAGCTATTTTCTTTGCCATCCTTGTGAATTATGCAGCTGGCAGAGTAAAGCTTTGATGTTGATTGGAATACTTGACTTTCCTGTACCTGACTAATATAATGATTTTAGTTTTGTATTTGATCAAGATGAGGAATCTACATTAAAGAGCTATACTACATAGCTCCTAGCTTGATTTAAAGAAAAAAAAAGTTTTCCCAGAGAGTTTTCTTCAGAGAGTAAGTCCCACTCCAAGTCCAGGCTTAGCTTTTGTCATAAGAACAAGTTTAATAACCTATTTTACATAGTATTTTAGGAGATGGAAGTTCAGACATTCTGTACTAAATTTCAACATAGCTGCAATCTTGCAGTTAAGAAATTACTAGCCCTGACATTAGGTACCTTTAATTGAATGTCTGACACTTACTTAATTATAACATCACTACAGACACACTATGAGAAGCAGTAAAATCAACTATGACGCACCTCTCCTAGTTTCCCATTGGCTGGAAACTTGTTAGGCTTGATGGGTAGGCGTTGTAGTCAAAGGGGATTTCAAAGCAAATAAATAGCAGGTCCTTCTAGCCAGTCAGAAATGGATTTCCACTTGTCTGAACCTGAGACTGGAGCGAACTGCTTTCAAACAAACACAACAACTTGCCGCATGAGGAAATTAGTGGAGAAAATCTTTCACCTCACTTGAGGTTTCTTTTTCAGAAGAAGCATGGCTTGTTGTGTGCTACAAATCACTGGTCTAATATTCGGAGGTGTTGGCATGGTTGGGACTTTGGCAGCCACAATTATGCCACAGTGGAGAGTTTCTGCCTACATTGATGGCAACATCGTGGTGTTTGAGACCATCTGGGAAGGATTGTGGATGGACTGCATTAGTCAGCTGGGCATCAGGCTGCAGTGCAAATTCTATGACTCTGTCCTGGCTCTCCCTCCACCCCTGGAGGTGTTCAGAGCCCTCATGTGCATTGCAGTGATTCTGTCAATCATTTCCTTTTTGATGGCCATTGTTGGTGTGAAGTACACTCACAGGACCAAGGAGGATCCCCAAGGCATCAGTATCTTCATACTGGCAGCTGGAGTTACCTTTCTCCTGACAAGCATTCTTGTCCTGATCCCCGTGTCCTGGACTGGAGGTAGCATCATTCGTGACTTCTATGATCCAAAAGTCCCTATGCCTCTAAAACGTGAGCTAGGAGCTGCTCTCTATGTGGGCTGGGTGAGCACTGTTCTTCTCATCTCTGCAGGAGCAATGTACTGCAGCTTCTGGTGCTGGGCTGATACATCCTCAAAATCCAGGTATCCATCGCTTTCCCATCACAGGTTGCACAAGCCTGACTTTGCAGGAGGGCCATCCCTAAGCATGCATGCCTACGTGTAGTTACTACTTGTGATCTTTCTGCTTAGCATGTTGATATGTACTGATTGACTTCAGTGCCTAATTAAACTCTCAGTCTGTAATGGAGGAACACATTTGTTTCATTTGCTATTTATGGTTGACATACATATCTGCTCTTTAACATGCTTACAGGAAATGTTATTATGTGGGCATTACGTTAGAGCTCAGTCAGAAGAAAAAATCTCACCATTTTGTGGGAATAAAAAATGTCATGGGAATAGCAGCAGCCAGGAATGTCTCAGAGAAGGTGAACAGCATATGGCTGGCCTGGAAGGAAGGCAGCTGCTGTGCAATAGCACCACTGCACTCTGCTAAACCCATGATGTGTGAAGGGAGCAGTGCATTTTACCCTAAGGTAAAGTCTTCATAAGGACTGCTCTAGGACGGTGGTGAGAAGCATGGAGTTGGCAGCAAGGCTGAAGCAGCTGCTGAATGAATGGAGAAGCCGGCAGCAATCTAAGTTAAAATCTTGGCACACAAAAGTTCATGCTGTCCCATTGGAGACCTCTGTGATTGACTACGGATTTCACTTATGCTTGTGAAATTGATGTACCTTTCTTATCTCTTCTGCAGGGCACAAAATCTGGCTCATGGAATAGTAAAATTTTTAGTCTCTTCAACAGATTTTGCCATGGATGTGTTAGTTTTCCATTGCTTGCTATATCTTACCTTTTTTGGCATTTTCTGTTCTATAGGTAGCACCTTCTCGTCTATAAAATTCAGGACAGACCATCTGTCTTTATGCACTTAAAAGCACCGTACTAAAGTATAATTAAACAAGCCAGGCAATGTAAATGTCTAATAGCTTCTTGCCCATTGGAGGATCAAGACTTCCTGCCTACATCTTCCATCACACCCACAAAAGCCAAGCCCTGATATTCTTCTGATGGTTTTGTGTTTTGACCTACTTGAAAATGTAGACTGATCAGCCTCATGTCTGTCTGTCCATTGTGCAGAATGTGACGGTATTTGAAGCTGTGCATTTTTTTCACATCTGAAAACTTGGAATCTGCTTTTGAGAGTGTCTGTGTCACAACATGGATAAGTGACCAAAGAAGGTCCAGTTCCAAACATTTTTTCTGGTTCTTTACATAGTAGTAATGGATAGTACTATTTCATTTATAATTTCATGACACAGGTAGTCAGTTTGATCCTTTTCTGTGTACCTGAAAAAAGTACCTGATACCTGAAAAAGGGTGCAATGACTATTTGAGCTGAGCAGAGCAATGCCTCTATATATTAATTTGACTTCTTTTTGAAGCAGAGCATGGAAAGCTGCATTTAATTAAGCCCTTTGTTAACTTGACTTCAGATGAACCTAAATGAAACAGTGCTGTTGAACACAGATATTCATTACATGTATTAACTAATGTGCATTTACATTCAAGAAAACCAGCTCAGATCTCTCAGTGGGAATTTTCTAGTCACCAGAAAACAGGTTTAATGTATCCTGCTCATCACTTGAGCAGTCAAATCAGCACTTAATAATTCCAGATGAGCCTTAAAGAAAACATTTTAAAGTACATTTTCTAGTACTACACTATATATATTTTTTATGTTGTCTTATGGCTGCTGATGTCTGTCAGAGCAGCTGTCATGGGGTCAGACAGCTCATTTTGGTGGAGTCATTCTGTTGGCTTCAATAATAATTTATGCTATCCTGAGGACCTCGACCTATGATTTTATTGTATTTATGTCCAATAATACATATTTTGTTTAATAAAGAACTATTTGGTGAGTGAGCCAGAATTGCACTTTTTGGATTCATTTAGATAAGACATTTGTGATTAACAAAGCAGAGGATGAATACATTTGCAATGCAAATTTGATACATATTTATATGTAGGTAATGGATTTACAAGATGACATATTCAGTGTAATGCAGCTTTATGCAGATATAAACGCTTAAGAAGTAATTAAGTGCAGTTTTCTATAACATTAATTAAAGGATTCTAAATGCTTTCACTATCAGTGGGTTCATCTAGAAATCAACTTTGAACTGGGTGTGCTGTTTAGACTAGTAACTTCATTTTTAAAGCTTATTTGAGCATTTTAAATTAATTTCAAAGAAAACCAAAGCTTTTTACATCTTACATTAACACCTGATGGCTGCATATTGCTTCATTTCTTTCTTTACTAGTTGATCAAAAGATGAGCTCAAACAAAATCTCTGAACTCAGCCAGCCTTGTGCTTGTATGTGGGTTTGGAGTCTGACCTTGACTCCAAGTGTACGGCCAGACTGGGCTGCTGTTTGCATGTCTGGGGTTTTGTTTACACAAACGGCAATTTCCAGTGATGTGATTTAGCATTTTAGACTCACTCAAATAAGTTTAAGAGTCTGTGACAGTACAATTTCTGAATTTGATGCAGGAACAAATTTCTCAAAAGAAGTTAATCTGCAAGACATGTAACACAGTTGTTAACCTTCTCACTTTGACCAGAACAGAAATTCCCTTATTGTGGATTCTGGTGGGGAAAACCCCATGAAGATGATTACTAGACATTACACCCCTGTATGTGAGGAATGCATTTGGTTGAGCAAACTATATGGATGCATTTACAACTGCTAAGGTATTTTCTTCTTCATTTTTCTGTGTTCAAAACCCGTGAAGCTCAGAATTGACTAGTTGAAAGCTGTAGTTCGGAGTAAGAAAACGAAGTTTTAAGGGCTTTAAAAAAACCTCGTGGTTGAGTTTTGAAAATACACTGCTGCTGGTCATGAGCTTTCTGAGTGTAACAGGAAGAAGTCAGCTTGAGGGGCGTGATGGAGGAGCTGGCACAGTCTAGTTGACTAAGGCTGCACCTTCCATCCTTTGTCTGCTGCCTCAGGAGAGCTCCTGCCCCTTCTGAGTTATATACAGCCAGATCTAGCCTCAGGTAGCCCTGAGTGTTTAAGGAGACTCTTGGAGTTTATTTAGACGGCTGTACATGTCCTTCTTGAGTGAGACAAGTGAGGAGAGGAAGCTCAGGAACACGTGTAAAGCAGTAAAGAAACTTAGGGAAAGGACCACCTCTTCACTCCAGGGCACAGAAGGGTCATAGAATCATAGAATGGTTTGGGTTGGAAGGGACCTTAAAGCTAATTTAGTTCCAAACCCCCCTGCCATGGTAGGGACACTTCCCACTAGACCAGGTTGCTCAAAACCCCATCTAACCTCGTCTTGAGCACATCCAGTGCTGGGGCACCTACAACGTTCCTGGGCAATCTATTCCAGTGACTCACCACCCTCAGAGTGAAAATCTTCTTCCTTGCATGTAATCTAAACTCTCCCCTTCTCCAGTTTAAAGCCATTACCCTTCATCCTATCACTACAAGACCTTGTAGAGGGTTGTGGAAACTGTACTGGTTACACACTATGTAATGGAGGACCAAGAGAAAGCAGGGTGTGAATAACTGCTATTGACTGGACTTTTCTTTCAGAAGAAAAGGCCTGACATATGAGTGTAATTTGATGTGATTGGGCCAGGGATTACTAAAATGTTGTGTCAGGTTTTCATGTGCTGGAGCTCTGCTTTCATTGAGGACTGGAGATAATAAACTTGTTTTAGTGATGCTATGTCCACATTTCTCTAGAATGTGACTGTCAGAAACTACAGGCCTACTGTATTCGTTAATAACAGCTGATTAAATATTGTGGTTAAATATCTAGTTTAATATCCTGATACTATGATATATTTTAGTATTTTGTGATTTCAGGACAAAATGACTTTGAAAAGAAATGTGAATAGCTGAGATTTTGCTATGCACTTGGAAGAAATGTATGAACCCTTCAGGTATTTTTTTTAACACTGTATCATTGTTTCTCTTTTATATTAAAGTAGATTAACGCATTTTCCCATTGTCAGGGAAAGACAGCTTCAGTATTTTTATGTACTTTTCTGATTCAGTCTTGGTTTTTACATTATGCTTTGGATTTTGCTAGATAATAAACTAAGTGGGCCTGATTCCTTGGGAAATAAAATACACGAAACTGATATAGTGCTGACTTCCAAGACTTGTTTGTAAGAAGTTTCCTGAAGTAAATCGATATTTCAAAAGCTGGTCCAAAATGTATTTTCATCTCTGAGATGAAGAGATTCTGGAGCAGGTAATCCACCACTAAGATACAGCCAGGGGACTATATTTATGGCAAAAAGGATGGCTTTGCAAAACATTTCATTATAACAGGAAGATGAATCAGACAGGTTTTGAGACAAATAAATGCATGCAGTCATCAGTCCTGATATGCAGACACAAAGCTCTGTGTGAGGGACACTAAGACTAGATGAGTTTATGTTAAAAAAACATTACAACTCTTCTGAAAATCAGTGTGAGGATACAAAGTCAGAAATGGGAGCTTGATTGTGTCTTTCTGATTGACTGTAACCATCCTTTTGAAAAAGGCACAAGAGGTCTTTTCAGGGGAGTCCTATGTCATCTTTGAAAACTGGGACAGAGCTGACCCACCAAATAAACAATTCCTTTCCTTTGCATCTGGTATGGAAATACTCTCTGACTTACACACTTTGCTTTCCTGATTTGAGCCACAGTCTGAGCAAGACTAATGACATTTTATGACTACTTTAAGAAACAAAGAGCAAAAGAAAACAAGAAATACCCTGATAAGAATAGGACATTTTCAGCTGAAAAGGTCTGTGTCAGTGCTTCTTGTGAGTTGCCACTTGCAGAAAGTATTCCAGCTGTCAATGAGGACAAACAAAAAATATTCAAAAGCACAAAGATTTCATTTTTAGCAACATCAAGGAAACAGAACTGGCTTGAGAAAGGATTGTGACAGCAGTTCATGTACACCCAGAGAGTATGTTCAGTTCCAGAGATCAGAATGGATTGAAGTGGTGTGACCTCGGTGACAATATAACCAATTGCATGATTCTAGAAACAATTAAAAGAAAAAGAGAAAATATTGTCTTGAACTCAATTGCTTGTATAAGAAGAAAAGCAGAACACAAAATGTTACCTGAGATTCTCCTCCCTATACTTCCAGCCTTTTAAAAAGGAAAAAGTGAGCTAATTTACCATTAGGCTTTTTATTCTTTTATCTAGTCATTTGCCTGTCCCTCCAAAATTTGTCTCACTTGAATGTGTCATCAGCTAAACAGTGTAAAATTTTGAGGCATTATAGAAAAGTAAACTTTACTGTGCTTTTACTTGCTGTTACCAGCCTGTTCATGTGGTGAGCCCAACAGCATGTGTGCGCTGACACAGAGACTCTCTATCAAAGTGACACTGCTCTCCAGAGCGCTTCCTTCTTGTGGGCCCTGCAAAGCAGAACAAATCTTGCTGGGAAGATGAGTTTTAAGAAGAAGTGTCATTTTAATCAAGGATTCTGGATCTCTCTGTTACCCAGGAGTGCTTACCGCTTGAGTTGTAATGGTTGCTGCAGTGACAAGGGAAGCAAAGCCAGAGAATCTGGATGCAGCTCTCTGCTCTGAGGAGGGAACTGAGAATTGCCCCAAGATGCCTGAGCTAGTTATTGCTCATCCTAATGCATGTACATTTCCCTTGCCCCAGTAATTTCCAGGCAAATCCTACCTGTGTATCAATCACTAGAGCTGCATTTTATCATGCAGTTCTCTTCAGCATTCCCATTTTTTTTTATTTAAACTTTGTTCTTCATTTAAACAACAAAAAAGACCTCACAGCAATTTAACTGACAAATCCAACACCTTTGCACAAAAAAGACACTTCAAAAATAGAAACCGCAAACCCATCAAGTTCTGTTCCCTGCATCAGCATCAGTCAAACTGAATAATACATAAAACTTACTAAATTTCTGTTGCCCACTTCTACCATGGACCTTAATCTGTGGTCTTTGTCTCACTTACTGTGAAGCAGTCCCCAATTGCCAAATGACAAAGACGATGAGTACATTAGCGTTTCAGCTTCTGTCTGATGGATGAGTGACTGACAGAATGATAAGCGATGTTTATTCATTCAGAGTTTCCACTGTAATGCCAGATGGTGTTGGGAGATAGAAAATAATCTCTAGACCTCAACAAACATTGCCTCACATACTGTCACATTCATTCTTAATTTAGCAAAAATTGGCAACATGAACTCCACGTGTTCAAGAAAAGTATATTTTCAACTACAAACTTTTTGCCAAGTTTCACAGGTCAGTCTGAGTCTCGGTCTCTCACTGACACATCCAAAATGCTGACTGCAAGCTTTTCTTACACCAACCTGGTGGCTGCAGCCAAGGAAGGGGAGATGTGGGGAAGGCCAACATTGGTGCTAGAGCTCTGCCTGTAGCCCCAGGACAGAGGACACATGATGGCAGACTGCCTTTGCAGGGGTCTAAATGAAGACCATGCTCCTTCCCTCATCTGAACATGACTTTGTGGTGGATGCTCACCCAGACCCTGCCTCACTTCCTGTCACAGAATCAAAGAATAATAGGGGTTTGAAAGGACATCTGAAGATCATCTAGTCCAACCACTCTGCCAGAGCATGTTCACCGAAAGCAGGTTGCACAGGACAGTGTCCAGGTGGGCTTTGAATGTTTTGGTGGAGATGGAGGTTGCAGAGGGTGTGCTGTCCTAACATTTCCTATCCATAACAGTCTGCACCCAGGTGCTTTGGGTTTGGCCCTGAAGGTCTCCTGGTGTCCTCCTGCCCAGTCCTCAGCCACAGCTGGCCAGTATGGGAGCAGTGAGAGTAATCCAGAGAGGTCTGCACATCATCAGGTGGGAAACTCTGATAAGATGACCAGCTCACACCATGATTGTGCACAGCAGCCTCTCAAGCTCTGTCCCTTGTTTGCAGCAGAGGGACTGCACAGGTTTCCAGACGTCCATGCTGCTGACCTGGGCTGTCCCTTCTTTCCAGTAGTGCTTGTCCCACTTTCCAAGTCTACTTTTGTGCATGTCTCTTCAAGCAGGAAAAAGGACTGATTATTATTTATCAAGAAACGGAGTTTGTGTAGTAAGCAACTCAATTTGACAAAGGATGTGTACAAGGTGGTGAAGTGTTGGTTAATATAGGCAACAAAAATCACTGACCTGCCTCTGAGCAGAGCAGCTCTCCTTGGACTCCCCACACCCATTTCCTGGTTTGTGTGCCACCCGAAAGATGTTTGACACCCTGCTGTTTGGAAACACTCCACTGCCAAGAGCAAATTACATGCTAATATTTGTTTGAGTGATGCCTGTGACAAATTATCTCTCAGGAGAGACTGAGAATTCTGTGCAATGCAGTCTTTGTAAATCCATGGTTTACCTGGCCTTATGGTACTAGCATATCATTTCAGATGAATATCATTTTACATGGAGAGCCGAACCTCCCTTAAAATCTTTCAGAGTGAAACAAAGGTATAGGGATGCGAGACCTGGGAGATAAATGTTTCAGTTTTTTAGTACATTCATGAGTTAGGAGTGAGGGTAAAGTTCAAAGTTTATTGAAGCCAGTGGAAAGGTTCTTGTTATGACCAATAGATCTTCTGAGCATTAAACATGTCATCATCAGTTATAGTTATTCAGGATCAGCTGTTAGTGGTCCTGGAGATGCTTTTTCAGTTGCTCAGAGCTTCATGTATGGATGGATAATACCTTCCAACTGGCTGATGAAATTCGGCATTTGGTGTTCTCTCTCCTTTAGCATTTCTGGAACAACCCTCCAAACTCCTCATGTATGTGCCTGTGTGCACATGAACACACACACACAGTGGTAGAGGCATGATGGCCATGTACTCTGAGATTATTTTCTGTCATTTAAAAAGTGCTCCCAGATTACACAATCTGTTATATCACTGGTAAACTAAATGTTGCTTAACACAGAAATTTTCCAAAGATTAGAAGCACATAATCAAGTACAGTTTACTTACCGTGTATTTACTTCCCTAATTAGCAGCTGAAAATCCACCTCTCCCTTTAAAATACATTTTGGGATTTTTAAAATTATATTGTCCTGTCAGCAGGGGAATTATTAAATCCAGACTTCATCCAGGTTGTTTTACTATTCCCCTTGCAGCAGCCTGTGCTGTGGGGCAGCTGGGCGTAAGCAGTGCAAGCTATGCCATATGCCATCTTCTCCAGTCAGTAGGAGACATGGATGCAGTGCTGCGCTCAGCTCCACCTCACCACACCCCGAGACCTGCTGCTCGGGGCACTTGCCTCCCCCTCCGTAGCTGCTTTTTTTTTTTTTTTTTAAGTGTATTTAAACATTTCCCCTGAAATCTGTAGTAACTAATTCATTTTTGAGACTTTGACTTCTGTGTCATATAGGACAGAAATTGGCTGACAGGGATTAGAGTTACTGGGGAAAGTGGACAGGCAGACAGAATAACTACAGAAGACTAATTTTCATGAGAGGAGAGCTTAAAAAATATTTTTAATGAGGCTTGACACCACTATATTTCCCTATGTTATTTATGTGGTAGACTATGTGGTTCCTAGCACTTTTATAAGAATGGAATCATCATAGGGACATCTGAGCACTAGATCAGGTTGCTCAGAGCCCCATCAAGAGTGGTCTTGAATGTCTCCAGGGATGGGGCCTCCACTGCTTCTCTGGGCAACCTGCTCCAATATTCCACCACCCTCATAGTCAAGAACTTCTTCCTAATGTCTAATAAATCTACCCTTCTCTAGTTTAAAACCATTGCCCCTCATCCTATCGCTACATGCCCTTATAAACAGCCCCTCCCCAGCTTTCTTGTAGGCCCCCTTCAGGTACTGGAAGGCTGCAAAAGGTCTCCCTGGAGACTTCTCTTCTCCAGGATGAACAATCCCAACTTTCTCAGCCTGTCTTCGTAGGAGAGGTGCTCCAGCCCTCTGATCATTTTTTGTGGCCCTTCTCTGGACCTGCTCCAACAGGTCCATGTCCTTCTTGTGTTGAGGGTACCAGAGCTGGACTCAGTACTCCAGGTGAGGTCTCACTAGAGTGGAGTAAAGCAGCAAAACTACCTCTTCCGATCTGCTGGCCACGCTAGTTTCAGACAACTTAAACCTCCAAACTAGCAGAAAGCAAAAAGTAATCTTTTTCACAGGATCTAGATCAGTAATGGTTATTGGTGTGGTCTTTTCCTTTTCTGAATGGTTTAACAAGAATAGATTATCTTTTAATGCCAGAGTCTTGTAGAAATCTTTCAACAATGTGATGTAAAACTGTCACATCTAGGTTTTTTTTATCTTCCCATCACATATTTTAAACAATATGCCGGTGTATTTATTATTAAACCTTTCATTTTACATTCTATGCCTGTGCGTCCATGCAGTTGGTTGCATGAAAAGTTATCAGTTGGCATCAGCAGAGTAAAATAGTGGTATCTACATATCGGAATAATGTCATGGTTTTTACTATGCAGCTTGCTTTGCTATCAGAACATTGCTGCTCAAGGAAATCAATGCAAGAACACTTTAAAAATGATTACTGATATTGTATATTAAGAAAAGGAAATACAGAAATAGAAATGACCAGTTTGGGGTTTTTTTAAATTGGTCTTGATCTCTTTAGGTGAAGAAAAAATCATGCCCTGATGAAAGCCATAAAGCCAATGATTTATGTAAGACTTGATGACCTAGTAGTATCATCAGAGAAGAAAGAAAATATAAAGATCAAATTATTAGCTGTGTTAATAACTAAAATTTCAATTGGACTAAAGACTGTTTAATAAAGTGAGTCTAGAACAGCTGAAATACTGGTTTTTTTATTTCTCTATACTGTTTACTTTCTTCCCAAATTCTGTACAAAATTGTTAACTGATCTTTAATTAAGGGAGAAACTAAGATGACCCAGAGGAAGGGCAGAAAAGCCAATCTCTTTTAAATATTCATAACATTTTACATAATAATCAGAATATGAGAAGTTCTTACCCTTTATAACAGATAACTATTAAATTTTACTAGGACATAGTTGTTTCATTTTTCAAGCTAATTACAAGAACAGGGACTGTGTGTGTTGTTGAATGAATGGAAATTGCTGCTTATTTTTCCAGAAACATGTTTAGCAGTAGCAATAATGCAATTGTTAGCCACAGGAAGTGTATTGAAATCTAAATCAATCAATCAATCTCAATAAAGACTGAAAATAAAATTCAACTTTCAATATATTGGAGTTCTTGTTAGAAAAAGATTAATTTCCTGCCCCTTTTCTAGCTAAAAACCCCCACAGCCATGTTTTATTTATATATTTTTATATTTATTTTTATATTTACTATTAGCATTAAAGTTTAATACATCTTGTCTCTCTGCTGTCAAATCATAAATCTTAGGACCCCTGTGTTCCCAATGCAACTATTTATTCAGTAAAATCAAGTATTCTTAGACTACTCTTCACTGTGAGACAGAGTGACACACCGAGTGCTTAGATGAGTTGCACAGAATTATTTCTGCAAAGCATCTTCTAACAGAAGTATTAGGGGATGCCTTAGACTTTACTGAAATCCGTACATAAAAATAAAAGCAGAGTTTGGAATTAGGATCTGTGATATGGATAGAAGGAATAAATGTGAATGGGTAAGGACAGAGAAAGGCAAAAGCTTATTTTAAGGATAATTAATGGCTGAACAGAAGGAAGCTGGAAGGTTTTGAGAGTGTATGAATACAACACTGGTGGCATTTGGAACACTGTAATAAGAATTACAGTACTTGCACTTGAAATGTCAATGTATACATGGTGTTTTCTAGCAAACAGCAGCCAGACTTAAGAAACACTGCAAGAACCTAAATGAGAAGAGTCCGTGCTGGGAAACAGGATCATCCAGACCATACCAGAAGTACATGGTGAGCCTACTAGAAATTAGCACTTAGTCATTACTTTGTGTCTCTTCATGTATTATGTAAAGTAATTTCTGTGTTTCCAGACCAGGAAGATATGTGATTCTGGTTTTGTAGATGGAGGAAATTTTAAAGCCCTGGTTATGCAATGCACACAAGCACACGCTTGCCTTTGCTAACTTCTTGCGTGCCTGACTAAACTGACGCCCAGCTGATTTCTTTGGTTTCAGCACTTAGGAAGTGTAACAGTGTTAGCACTTCCAGGGCCAGATGCCTCACATGCACCCTGTCAGCTCCATCAGCCCAGTGAAGCTTGAATGTTACATACCACACAGAGGACAAGGCTAAGAAATACCCCATTGTCATCTATAAGATCAGACCACTTGGCTGCGCTTATAGCATGTAACTAAGAAGAGTAAACAGCATAAAAGACAAAGATGTGAGAAGAGATGAACTATTTCCAACAAGGAGATAAGCTAACAGGATCTAACAAACATTTTGTTGGTGGCTGGGAAGCTGACGGGCCAGAGGAAACTGAGTGGCAGCAAAGTGGCTTACAAAAGAAGGAATCGTTTAAAATATGCATGCATATGCCTGCAATTTAAATGGACACACAGAGCAGTGATGGTTGTAAGACCTCATTCAAAATTCACTGAAACCAATGTGCTCCAATAGATGCTGCACAGAGCCTTCTTGTTTCTTGTGGGACTGTATGAGGTCTGTCAGTGTTGAAAAGTCCTCATCACCATTTTGCATTTTACATCTTGACCAGCTGCCAATTCCTGGTGGAGCTACATGTGAGTACATGTGAGGGAATGACATAACTACCTATGCCAGTAGCTTCCCGTGGGTGATCTTGAAAGACAGAAATAAATCAAAAAGGATTGCTTTTCTCTTACATCTATATTAGCTTTAAGAAGTCTGATAAACCAGGAAGGGTGGGTGTACGTTCACAGAGTCACACAGGTTTGTCTCTGGCAGAGGACATCCTTGTTAAATAATGCAGTGATGAAGCAACAGTTTAAGAATATAGATGGAGAGATAAATAGATGTTTCATGACTCTCACCTTAACTAACTATTCAACAAATATAACTGATCATGCAGAAATACCACCTGGCTTGCAATATTCTGGATGAAGGAACACTGACTAATCTCCAGTTTTTCAGACTGGTAGCTCTTTTTAGTAGCAAATTAAGTATTTCTGTTAATTAATTAAGTATTTCCTGCTCCTTCATTCTTAATTTGCAGCAGAGCACTTAGATGAAATCTTTGGTCCTTCTGACTTGTTGCAGTGCAAAATGATCACTCCTGCTTCATGCATTTTCCAAGAGCTCTCTGTCTCTGACAATGCCTTCTCCATGCTGCCTGTCAACAGTAGCTCTGATGCAAGTAACTCCCCTATTTGTTCTTCAGTAAGTGATCAACCTTTTGGTGGGCTTTTGTTCTTGAACTGGGCTGTTTATTTGGCAGTACTGAGCTCTTTTACAGCTTTTCAGCTTCTGAGATGGATAAAGAACTCAATATTGTAGGTTTAGTGGCCTTCTGTGTATCTGTTTTATCTTTTATATCTGCTTTGGTACAGTGTCTCAAATGGACAGCACATACTAAATGTCTATCTAGCCTCTCTTTGTCTAAAGCCCTGCAACAGACACAAAACAGTTCACTCTTTCTGTAGTATCATGCTATACACTAAAACTTGACTGCCAATAATATTCTTTCAGAATATTCAGGGCTTGCTTTGTATATTTCATAGGATCTTTTCTCTTGCTGTAATTAATTCTCTGCATCTGGCCAAAGATTGCATTTGTTATCTTCCTGAGCATAAAAGATCTATTAATATGTAAATTAGCAGGTTTTCATTTTCTTGGAGCAGAAGAACTTTTTAACATTTTAATGATAAGTTAACAATAGTGGTCCCTTTCTATGCTTCAGTAGTATAAGTTTTGTTTATATTTCACTACAGAATGCCAAAGCAAAAATCAGATTTTTGTTAAAGCAGGGAAGATTAATACTGGATACTGGGCAGCCTAGCTCTCTGTCAGTGGCTGTGGGGAGTTACCAGCAGTAGGAATAATTGTGTTGGAAATAAATGAATCCAGGGAGTTAAAGCCTGAATGCTGTAAAAGAAAGCAACATGTAGATGAGCAGTTAGAATGATCCAAGAAGACAGAGTCACCTGATTTGGTTATATTGGTACAGAAGTCAGCTTTACATATACAGTTTTATGTGTTGTAGGTATCTCACACACACGACACACACCATCCCCTGTCCCAAATTGCTGGCAGTGAGTGTAAGACTCACAGACTGAAACAGAAAAACACAGACTCCACCCACACTACACACCTAGTCAGTGTGTCTTTATGGAAGTTAGTGGAATTGAGCATATAAACCAAACGTCTGGGTTTTGGAGGGGTATTTTCATGAGCTGTGAAAGGATAATTTATGGATGAAAAGAGGTCTTCTCCTTTGACTGCTCTCAACATAAGGGGAACATTCAGGCTTGTTATATAAGAAAAAAGCTGAAAATTCAAACAGACAGTAACACTCAGCCTGGAAGTCTATCGCCTGGAAAGCTTTGTGATTTCCAAAATGATGTATTTGACTCTGCTGCATGTACATCCAAAAATGTCTGTGGCTGTGGCACACTGTCTTCTCTACCAGCACATGACAAAATGGGAAGTTAGATTTCTACCCTAATACTCTCTCTGAGGTCTCTTCACTTGTAAGACTTCTACAACCCTGTAAATCCTCCACCAGTGGAGTATGATTTCCACTAGTACCACCTCCTCTTGGAACTGGGAATAAACATGGAAACATTGGCCTGTTAGCGACAACATTAAATTGGTGTAAGACTGTGAACGGCACACCTCAGCTTTAGCTCAGCAAAGGACAAAGAGCTAGAGCAGGGGCTGAAAGAGGGCTCCCACTAGCTGTGGCAATCAGGGAGGCTGTTACTGGGACAGCTTGCTAGCTAGCTGTTGTCAATCATGTGGTGAGGGGGCACAAAGACTGAGAGGAATTTCTGTAAAGACAAAATCAGCAAATATGATTGTAATTGCAGAAGACACATAAACCTAAATTTGACACATACGTGTTTAGGTATCCTTGCTACTTACATTCTAGGAAATTCAAAGGGTAGGTCCTTTTGTGCATAAAGCCGCTCTCAAAATCATTTTCCCATGTTTTAAAATCTAGACAAACTCATTCTCATGAGTTTAGGATCTTGCTAAGGCATATTAATTTGGCCCACTAGGAAAGTTATAATTTAGTAAATTTAATCTAGGCCACAGACATATCCAGCTTTGTTCACTCCTCATAATTTAGTTTGGAAAGTGATTGGGTTAGGGTAACAAAAATACTGCAGTTACTACAAACACTGTCAAGTGAAGACACAGATTTCTGTCATGGATTAATAAATGATTTTTCTGATTACTTCTGGTTTTTATGTTGCACAAGGACATGTGTACAGGACACCCTTTTCTTCAAGCTATTTTCTTCCTCAAAATACATTTTTCTAATCTTTAGCAAGCATTTTGGTCTACCTGTTCTAGAAGCCCCACTGATTGAGACTTAACTATTTCTCTGGGTCTTCTCCATCCCCACATGTTGAAGAAGCCATGGCAGCAGCACTTCCAGGGGAAATAAAATTGAACACCAATATTCACAATTCTCCCACATGTAGAACAAGAGACAGTGTTGTAGTATCTGGTCTACTAACAAGGCCTGTGCTCAGCAGATCCAGTTATTCATTTTCTTTAATTTAAGCGCTGTGACTAGCAGTGTATGTCATTACCCAAGGCAGCCCCACTAAAACAAATACTGAATAACCTTAGTAGTAGAAATGCATCCTACTATGACGCAGGAATTTTTAGAGTAAAGTTTATGCCCTATGGCTCTGCACTAAATAGCTCTAGACAGTATGAGCCTTGTGCTAGATGACTCTTATTTAAAGATTCAGAAGACCTGTGGTATTCTGTACACTTTGACTTCTGGATTCTTGCTGCTGGCATTTTCCCTAGCTGTCTTCCCCTTTATTTGCCTCTCACCACCTGATTTTTCCTCCAGAATATCTCTGTCTTTCAGCCTTTCCTCAGATTTTGTTTTCCCGTGTTCAGAGATGGTGTGTCCCTCTGCATCTCCCACAGAGAACACTCACTTTCTGAGAGATGTGAAATCCTAAAATATCTGTTTAATGTCACATAGTCTCTGGAGCCTCAGCATTGAAGCACCTGCCTTACGTCTGTGTTGCATGCCAGGCAGTTACCACTGGCTACTGAAAGATGAAGGGTCTATAGAACAAGTCTTATCAGGAGCAGCTGAGGGAACGAGTTTTTTAGCCTTGAGAAAAAGGAGGCTGAGGGGAGACCTTATAGTTCTCTACAAATACCTGAAAGGAGGTTGTATCAGGGTGGGGATTGGTCTCTTCTCCCAAGTAACAAACAATAGCACAGATGTAATGGCCTCAAGTTTCTCCAGGAGAGGTTTAGGTTGGATATTAGGAAAAATTTCTTCAATGAAAGCGTTGTTGAACATTGGAACAAGCTGCCCAGTGACGTGGTGGAGTCATCATCCCTGGAGGTATTTAAGATATGTAGATGTGGTGTTTAGTGGTGGACTTGGAAGTGTTAGGTTAATGGCTGGGCTTGATGATCTTAAAAATCTTTTCCAACATAAATGTTTCTATGATTCCATGATTCTGGTTTTCCTGGCCTCTGTGATACCAACTTGCCATTTGGCCCCTGCAGCTGCAACAGGATGCACTCTGCTACACTTTGGATGCTCTGTAGTATATGATGGGAAGCTATAGAAATCCATAAAGTGCCCTTTTTCCCTGTTTCCCAGGAATGAAAAACTTCTTTTTTTTAACTCAGTTGCCTTTAACAGAATCACAACTCAAGTAGAATAGGAGAAATGCAAACAAATCCATTTATTTTTGATATACAGTAGACAACAGTTGCAAGGAATGATAAAGACCACCAACAACAAAAAACCATGCTTGAGGTGTGTTGTGATAACGCCGATAAATAAGTCACATGGCAAGGTGCTTTCAAAAGCTCTTGTGTGGCCGCTGGTGAACCAGTGCAGAAAGGTTATTGAGCTGAAAGCTAATGCTGAAGTTAATCCAGAAAAAAACCCAGAAGTATTCTTTTTCAGCCAGATTAGCTGTCTAAAGTGGCTCACCCTGTTGTTAAATTGACAGGAATGCTAGCACAAGAGAAGCGTGGAGGGTTGGGAGGGACTGAACAGCCCACATTTCATCATCCTAAGCCACTGAGAACTGCATCTGCATGTGCCCATGTCACTGCAAAACACCTCTGTCATTTATACAAGTTTGTACATCAACATGGAGTAAAAATATGCAGTTCATCACTAGCTTTTTACTGGGAGAGGATACAGAAGTCATCTGGTCTGGGATGACTTCAGGTTTCAGGTGACTAAACCTCAGATTAGTTCTTGTGAGCATTCAGTATTGGAGAGATCAAGAGCATCATGTCAACTGAGTGCCTCACTTCTGATGTTAAAGAAACAGAAATTTTGGTACCATTAAATATGGTAGTTTCTGAAGTCTATGGATCAGAGCCTGGGACCTGACACAAACTTGCCAACACTAAAATGTGCAGAATTACTTGTTACTGCCATTAAATTGTTCACATTGTCTTGAAATAATATTTAAAAACAAAATTACAGACTTAGGTTTTTTTATATGTCTTCTGGATCTCAAAATCCTTAGGTTCTTCTGCATTAAAATTAAAAAAGCTGGAATTGTGTTTTAAGTTAGGAAGAACTTGAAAAGTTGAGATTCTTCCATAATCTATTTACTCAAGAGTTTTTAAGAACATCAAACAAAGTTAGACTTTCAACTAAATCCTAACAGCAGGCATACTAAATTCATATATATATATATATGCATATGTATTTTCATATAGGTGCATAACTATAATAAAAAGATCTATTCCCTTCTTTAGAAGAATTTACAGTTCTTATGAGTTTTAATTCCTGTAAGCCACGTTTATCATCTCTGGCATAAACAGCCCATGAATATCTGAAACAAGGTCCTTTGATTAGCTCTTGATCTTTTTGTTATTCTCCTCAGGGTTTTTTGTTGTTGTTGTTGTTTCATCTGACATTACTCCTGTCTAACCAAGAAAACACAAGCTTTAATATTAGTTAATTCTGAAGTGGCTCTGGAGCTGAACAAGGCTTCATGGAAGAATAGACCTACAGCTGCTCTGGTGCCTGGAGAGAGAAAGATAGGCAGTTATTTCCCTTGTGGTTGCTTCTTGGACCTGCTTGGGCCTGCCAGGAAAGTTTTTTCTAGTTGTTAATTCAGATGAAATGTCATAACAGTAGTTTTTAACCACCTCAGGAAAGCAGGTAAGAAACAGCTATCTGTTGCCAGTGCAATGTGTAGCCACTTTGGTTCTTGATGAGTTTTGGGATTGGACATTCTTAGTCAAAGACCTATTTTAAACTGAATTCTACTGTGAACTTAAAATTTTCAAGTTCTGATATTGAAAAGTGAAATATTTGGAAAGCATTAAGAAGGTAGCAGGGCATGTACTAAACATCAGGAGAGATGATGTTTTTTGATGTTACAGTGCTTGTTAATAACAATTTTTACAGCTGATACTGCTTGTTAATGACGCTATTTTTACAGCTGAGAAGATATCTCTATTCTAAAGTTCTCACATTTCCTCAGCTTGCAAGTATTTTCTTGTGTTGTGCAAGTGTATGGCAAAATAGTTCGTTACTGGTTTCTAGCAGAGTTTAATTCTCCGTGAAAGTGTTGGCTGAAACTTCTGGCTAGGGACATGTTAACAAAGCAATGAAAATAAAAACCAGTTTTGTGTTCCTTAACGATGTCCAAAACCCACTTGCTTCCTGCAAAATAGAAGGCTCTGTTTTCTCTGTGAGCTCTTTCATATGCCCAAATAATGTGAATGGTGGTATGAAATAAATAAATCTTCAGTCAAATTAGATTACTTAAGCTTATTTGGAAAGCAGAATGTCATCTTCGGTTTGGCACTAGGCTGCTTTCTTAAAAACTGGTTTTCCTTTTCAGTGTGTTAACATAAAAACACATAATTTCTGTTGTGAAACAGTAATTTGCCAATATAAGAATACAAGTCAAGTTTTCAGTCATGCAAAAGCAGTGTGGAGAGTTGAACTCATTAATGGAAGTGATTTAGGAAAGATTTTTCAAAGATACAGATGACACTCAGGAGCAGGAGCTAGGTCTCAGACAGATGAGACCTAGGTCTGCCCAGGTCCTCTGCCACAAGTCTGTGCCTTTGGGGGCAAGTCTGCAGATGGGAGGGTACATGTCTGTCTGGGCTACCTTAACTCATTTGGCACCTTTGCTGAAGCCAGCATAACTGGATTGACTGGGGCACTGGGGATCTGTTGTTTCATGGAGCAGTAATCTGAGCAAGACAGAAGTGGCAGCAACCAGGTGTGAGGAGATAACATTACACACTGCCTTGGAGCCTGCTGAGGCAGTAATGTGGGTCAGAGCCAGCCTCTCCCTGGAAGGCAGAGGACAGAAACTTCTCTCCTAAATGAGAATGTAAGAGTTTGAACCATCTCTTATCCCTGGCTCATTGCTCCGAGGGCAGTGGTGACATTAGACTGAGCTACACACCTGTTGAAGAAGTATGGCTTGTAGTAGTGATGTTAAACTACAGCTAAGACTGATTCCTAGACACAGACTGTGGCACTGTGGGACTCTGCCTACATTTGCTCCTGGAAAGATGAACTGATGTGTTGCTTTGGCACATCTGCTTGGATGAGTCCAGCTAGTACCCTGCCTTGGCACTGAAACATTTCAGTTTTGATACAATTAAATAAGAATAGGATATCACCAGCTGAATAATTGCTTCTCGTTGTCTTTAATAATTTCTGCAGGAAAATATAAGGGCTGAATCTAGCTAGAATGACAAAGTCATAAACAAGAAAATAAAGCAAAATCTTTGTTCTAATTAGCAGTTCTGTAACCAAATACAGTTGCTGGGAATGAACAGAGAAAAGGACTCCTTAGCTAGAGTTTTTGAGGCTGGGTGTCAAGAGAGGGTAATTTGATACATTCTGCCAACCTGGCAGTAATTTGTCAGACATGTTACAGACCTGTACTACTGTCTTTGTTTGAGATGAGATGTCCTACTTTCCTGATTAAAACGAACTCTTGATTTGCAATTCTGAACTAAGATAATTGCTTCAGCAGCATTCCAAACTGGGCTACAATTATGGAGTGGGCATGCATTAACAGTGGTAATTTAATTTGTGTGTCCATTTGTTACACAAGTAAAGAGTCTTTCAAGCATTACTGTTAGTGATATTTTTTGCCTCTAATACATATTGGAGGCCATATTCACATGATATACTTCCATGAATAAAACATGAGAGAACCAGTTCCTCTGTCTACTGAAACAAAACAAACATTGCCTTTGGGAAACTGTATACAAACAGAGAAGCATTCAGGCTTGCATAGAACCGGCTTACCCATAACGGGGAGCAGAGCTGCCTGAGTCAAGTATTTCATTTCGCTAGAACTGCCAGAATTCTGATAGAAAGTGGTCTTGAACATCAGCTAATCGAAATAAGTGTTAACCAGCTTAGAAGAGGAGCTTATAATTAGCATCATAATGAAACTTGCATGATAGCCTTCCACTTCCTCTCTCCCTCAGCATCTTGTGCTTAAAAGAAAAAATGCCTCCAGTGGTCAATGACAGCTATTTTTTTAAACAGATGGGGATTTTCAAAGGTGCTGAAGGAGATTTCTCATTCACTTCTACAAAGAATTGCAATAATGGATGGGCATCTGTCTCCCAGAAACAAATGTAATTCCTGTTTCCCACAGACCACAACTTACAAAACTCTTGCTCAATTTCTTCTGAGTATTCTGGTTCAAGCTGTCTGGGTTTTTTATAGTTTCTGAGTAATATGCTTTTTTTCACCCCAGAATGTATTCTGACATAGCTTTATGTGAAGTGTTCCACAGAGATTTTATAATTGCCTGTTTTGGTGGTCTCATTTCCTGCTCTCCAGCCAGTAGATGCTGTCCCAAACAGGCTGTGAACTAAGCCCTCTCTCACATTGATATTAATCTGATATAATTCCCTTGACTCTTAGCTATCTAGTTTGCTAAACACCTAACGGAGTAACTTCTGAATGCAGTGACAGTTTTGCATAAGAAGAGGTCTTTGACCAGTTCTTCTACCTTCACCTGATTCTGATGAAGGTAACCACTTTAGAGTCTAGGTTTTGGATGGAAACTTCATCTCAGAGGCAATAAAATAGCCAATGTGTTAATGACTGGCTAAGTTCCCCACTCAAGTGCCTGAAGCAATGAGTCATTAACCCAACCATGTAATTAACTTGGACAAGGGACACATTGCATTTAAACTGATTATGGAAAAAACCCCAACCAACATATGCCAAGTAATAAAAAACTTTCAAGGATCTAGGCAAGGACACAATATGAAATAAAACTGAATGCTGTACATTTTACCCCGAAGGATACCTAAGTGCTTTGCAAGTGATATATGGGCAGTATTGATGAAATAAATCCACCTAGAGGTGAGATGCAATATTCACCCAGTGAAGAGCACATGCTTTACAATATGGGAAAAAGACAAAAAATAATTATTTTAACTGTAGGATGTATGGAAAAAGTCTGCATTCTAAAAGGACCTTTGGACTTCAGAGTAGATGTGTCTTTCACAATGTCCCTGTTAGAGTGAAGTATATAATGCCCCATATTAAGGAATAGGGATTGTGTCATTATAGGCAACAGGGTCTGTGAAGGTGCCCATGCTGCAGTGCCAGAGAGGAAATTAGTTGCTGCTGACAGGACAAACATGAGCTTCTCTGTATTGCTTCTTGTCTTTTTTTCTAGCTCCACAGCTATAATTAGGGAGGCTTATAATGCAGTGAAGTGTTTCCTATAGAAGAATACATTTACCTTTGTCAAATTCTATTTCCAAGCAAAGTACAGAGGGATAATAT
>JAVSBS010011321.1:0-15103 GCA_033124195.1 Coracias cyanogaster
TTCAGGCTCAACAACCCCAGGTCCCTCAGCTGCTTCTCACCAGACTTGTGCTCTAGACCCTTCCCCAGCTTTGTTGCTCTTCTTTGGACACACCCTAGCCCCTCAAATGTCCTTCTTGGAGTGAAGGGCCCAAAACTGAACCCAGTATTCAAAATGAGGCCTCACCAGTGCCAAGTACAGGGGGACAATCACTGCCCTAGTCCTGCTGGTCACACTAGTGCCGATACAAGCCGTATGTTGAAAATGTTACGAGAACACATATGTAAATAGTAAGCTTGGCTGAAGCCCATTTAATAAAAATTCTGTTTTGTAACTCATTTGCTCTTCAAGTGTCATCATAGTTTCCTGAGTCTTCTGGGCAACTTCTACTAGTTTCTCCTTAAGACGATTTTTCTGAAAAATCTGAATCTTTTATGGGCCGGGGTATATTCTGAGAGCCTCTGATAAACATGTAATGATGGCAAACAACAGTTGCCAGGCTCTAGCAAGAAATAAAAGGAAAAGCCAGGTATCCCACATTATTTGAAATAATCCGTGATTCTGATTTTGTTCCTGGTCACAGTGATCAAGCATTTCCTATGACAGAATACGTAGTGATGCAACCTGATCTCTTCCAACTTATCATATCTAAAATGTTGCCCAATACAGAGAGACTCCCATCAATTGTAATGGGCAGAGAATGACAGGATGTGTGAAAAGACAAGAGTAACCTTGAGCCACAGCAAATTCTATACCAAAAGTGCCTGGAGGACTAACGATGAAAGATTTCATTAAGCTTAAATGTGCTGATGAAATGGCTTAACGTAGTTACTCTGAATCTCGTCCACCAGATTCTGTGACAAGGAATGCTTTTCAATGCCTGAATGGAAAAAATATTTCAGTTTACATGCACAACATATTATGAAAATCTGATGTGTTAAAGATAGAGTTCAAGTCTAAATAATGATCAGTGCCAAAAACTTCAGGCCAACCGACTTCAGCCTTCTTGCTTAATACTTTAGCTCTGTCCTAAGTCAGAAATTTAAGATGACTGCAGAGAATTTAAATATGTTTGGAAACTGAACTTGACTTCAAAACAGGGTTAGGTTTACTGAAATATGGTCGTTTTGTAAAAGACGCTATAAATCTGGTGCTTTTGTACTGAGTTTTCATTCTTGTTAAACTCATGAATAGACAGCATTGACCTTTTAACTCTGATTATATCAGTGTCCATGGACGTTGGGAGGTCTGCGACAGACATTATGGTCCTGATAATAAAATGTTCTACAAATGAACAAAAAGGCGAGTGTTATAAATAGAAAATTAACACCACCTTTCCTCTGCCTTGTTGCTTTAATATTTCTGTTAACACTAAGCCAATATGTAGAACACCTTCCTGAGATGAAAAAGGGAGCAAACTTCTAATGACATTATTTCTAAGGATTTGATATAAAATTCAGCAGCTTTGTAAGGACAATAAATATTTCTAAGTAGTAATCGTTTTTCCTTTCTTGTTCTTTAATGAAAGAACTGTGTATTGTAGAATGGGGACTAATCTTGTAAAACGTGGTTGAAAAAAAGTTTTTACTTTTCTTGAAACGTGAACCAACCAAACCATGCAACTGCTTCCTTCCCTTTTTGTAAAGCCACCTGTTTTTGGTAACCAAAACTCATAGCCTTGGTGTGAGCAAGCGGTCTGCTGGGGTGGCCCAGCAGGTCCCCTGGCAGGAGGGAGGCAAGCGGGTGCTGAAGCCGCTGACGTTCCCTGTGGCTGTTGGTGAGTGCGGGACTGGGCGATGGGCCACACCTTGGGAAACCGATTGAGGTTTTGGCTGGCTGTGTTATGAAAAATGAATAATACTGCAGTCAAATAGACGAATGGCTCCATTACAATAGTCTGGGGCGTTTATAAATGTGTAACAACTTTCCAACCAAATGAGAACGTCTGTAAAATTACCTGAAGTCCTTCAGCATGCTTGTTTTCCAAATTACGTGAAATTCCAGTCCAGATGTCTGATGGCCTAATGAAAAGATCGGGTTTCCTCCAAATGGTTTCTTGTACATGAAATATCCTTACAGCAAAAGGAGGCAGGAAAAACTAATGATTTGTAGTAATTTTGTTGTGTCAGGCTTTCTTCTGTAATGTGGGTGCTCAATCCACTGTAATTCTTTTTTGTGGTGGTTTTTTTTTTATTTTTCATCCTTATTTCTTATGCTTTGAGGAATGCCTGCGGCCACAACAGGTTACTTTTTCAGTGCACAAATAAAGCAAAACCTAGTTTATAACTACAAGTAACGTAGATTTATATCAGTACTGACTATTGCCACTGGGGTGATTTCCTGTTGTTGATGAGTTTTTATATCTTCCTTCATCCTTTCTGGGTCATTGCTATGGGTTCTGACAGTGTTACAGCTTCATTGGTGGCTTTGGGATCTAATTCTATGTGTTTAAATTAATGGGAAACGTTACGTAGTACGTGCTGCATTCTGGATGTCCTTTTTATATTGAGAAAGAAAATTATTGGTAGCCCATGAAAGCTAGTGGCAATTTTTCTTTTAAAAGATGCAGGGTGAGATGTTGGGAGCAGTAATCTTTAGCTTGATTTTTATGGGCATACAAATGACTTCAGTTTATTTTTGAAGGTAATATGCTGGTGGTTATTGGAATCACTTAAATGGTGATTGGCAAGTCCCTTCGGATCTTGGTTACTGTGAGATTAATGGGTTTGGAGAGGGAGAGGCCCAAAGCCTGATGAACACTCAGGAGAGGGAAATTCATTAACAAAAGGGCAAAACCCTTGTCTGCTGACCCTGTTGCTTATCAAGCAAGCTTCCTCCCCAAATTAGGCAAGATCAAATGAGGAAAAATGAGGGTTTTCAGTTGCAAGAGAGCGCAGCTCCCAGAGCTGCCCTGAAGCAGACGAGCTCTCCGGAATACCCCAGTAGTTCCTAAAACCCCTTTCAGAGGGGCTGAGGGAGGTCAGCTGTTGTCAGAGCCTGGGCACGCTCAGATGATGTCATCTCCCGCCACACTCCTGAAAAAAACCAACAGTATTCACGAAACTCTTGCTCTGAGGATGGGAATGTATCGAGTGGCTGTCTGGCACCGGCGCACGCTGTGTGTCCCCGAGGTGCAGCCAGCCCTTCTGCAACCAGAATTCAGAGATGTCACAAGTGGCTGAACAAACAAATACCGCCAGTTAATGGTTAAACTCGCAGTTTACTAAAGCATTTGTTACCAGCTTGCGAAAGGGATCAAACAACCGTGAATCATAACCTTGGCTACTAATTAAATCCTTTATTCCCTTCCCTCATCGCAGAAGCATTTAATCTGAGGAATCAGGACGGCCTGTTGTGCGGAATTAGGTTTTACAGCATGAGCAGGAACAAGCTCACTGAAAGGTTTCCTACTGGAGCTGGAAGTGGGAAGGAATAAAATGAGAATATTAACTTTCCCTCCTGGCGTGGAAGCTCACGCTGGCGCTGAACAAGGCCTGCTGCAAAATAGCTGCCTTGGAAAATCATTTTGGTGGCATCGTTTTGCTGTTTCACTGAACAGCAAGTATCATTTTTATGATCCGTCTGCCTTGCTTATAGATGAGACTCGTCATCTCGATAGAGAATGAGGGATTTGGTGTGCTTTACTTGTGACCCTCTGTCCCAGAGAAAAATATGTTACTCAGAAATAATGGACTGTGAAGAACACCCTGAGGAAATGAGGCATAAACCAAAATGCTACAAGCGGTTTTACTGCAATGGAAATTTATTTCAGTTTGTCAAACCGGTTCTGTGCATGTTTATGTATAGGGTGTATAGCTGCATGACAGTTACATTTTCACACCTTTGATATTTAATAGTGAATGAGGCAGCCCTTATCATCTTGGCTCCCATCTCTGTGGAGCAGAATATTAAAACCCCAAACGCTTTATTTCCTTTGGTGTTTAGGGCAGTCACCCTTGTCCCTAGCAGCAGGGTGATGCAGCGAGGGCTTGATGGAACAGGGATGCCGTGAACGAGCATTAGGCTCATTCAATGGGACTCGATCCAAACAGGCAGCCATCCCAGTTCGGAGGAGCAAATTTCCATTTCTATAACATGAATCATCATCTTGCAGTGAGATCTGCGGGAGCAGCGACCTGCAGAGAGCCTCTCGGAGACCCCTCGGTACGGTGTTAAAAGGGGAGGGTCTCCCTGCACAGCTCCAACTGTAAATTCAGGGTCTGAGGCACCGTTATTGAGGTGGAGTCGCTTTATATAAATGCACTTTCAGTCCTGGCCATCTGTAGAGCTGCGGTGAAAAGCTGTACATTGTTTGTTTGAAAAACAATCAAATTTTGCGCTGTGTCTGGAGAAAGGAATCTTTTTTGTCATTGCTAAATCTGAAGAATTTCTGTCACAGAAAAAAATAGCCAAGAGGCAGTATCTACAAGTATAAAATGAGAGTGCTTTTTTGGTTCTGTTTTTGGCTTTGCAGAAAGCTGTTTTCCCACTAAAAAGTGTGCATTTTCAGAAAGGGAAGGCCCCAGATACAGCTGCCATGCTCAGAGCACAGACATCCATTTGCACGTGCAAAATTCTGTTTGCTGGGGGAAATGTCCTGAGGAAATATGTGAACACTCACTAAAATCCTATGTTATATTTAACTGAAGAGCCTTGGGTGATCCCCTACAATGTTGTACCAAAGACCCAAACCTGTACAGAACTGAAATCTGACTTTTCCATCCTATAGGGAGTGTGGATGCCGATTAAGTTGAGTACAGACATCTCAATGTGCCAGTCTATCAGTATGGCTAATAATGATTTTATAAAGGTAAACACCTGGAATAGATATCTAACTCTGGTTTTCCTGCCGCTTCCCCAAGGCCATCACTAGAAGTCTGTTTGGGTTGAGAGTTAGAGATTCTAGATGTTCCTGTGTTTAAAAAGGAAATAAAGATTGTACAACATCATTTGAGCACATCTCAATAAGAGTAATAGAATGAGCAAGCAGAATAAATCACCAGCACAGTTTAAGTGTTTGATTTGATATTTTCATGTTCAGAAGGAAAAGATGTCATTTTTGCAAGCTTTGAAAAATTTAAAATAGCTGTTGGTCTTAGTGAACTCTTAAAAATGTCAAATCCTATGAAAACCTGTTATGTTAAAGTACAAAGAGCAATTTACTCTTTGTTTTAACTGTTTTCACTTCATATGCATGCATATGAAGAGGGGGATATATCTGTTTAAAGTCCTTTCAGATTATTTTGTCTTTATATACAATTAACAGTTCGTTTTGGGGATGTGTGTTTATGTAGATGTTATATCCAGCTACCACAAGATCATGTGGATGGTTTAGCAATTAATAACTCAAAATATTTAAAGTGCTTTTTAAAAATAAATTTTGAAAAACAGATTTGCGTAGGTGAAGAAGCATATTGTGCGGGACTCAGGGGCAAGAAAAACAAGCACAAAAAGTCCCTACAAAAGCTCCAAAAGCTGGATTTCTAGAGGGACTGTGTATAGAAGCTGTGCATGGCTGAATATACAGAAATTTGATAGCTCTTTTTTTTTTTTTTTTTGTGGAAATAAAACTGGGAAAGATGGGTGGAGGTTTGCTTAGACATAGGAGGAGGTTGTGAGGACACCTCTTTTTACAGTGAAATATGTGCAAACCTAGCACGGGTCAGATAAAATCCTGGATTTTTATAGCCTTCTTGAAGGGTGGGGAAGGTCAACACACTGGTGTGTGGTGCGCTCAGGCTGAATCGCAACTCCTTGCATTACACATACACGTGCCAGTGAAGCATTTACTGCAGCCTGTTGTATCTCTTGCCTGGCCGGAGATGCTCTTTTACCCCACTCACCTTCCTCGTTTTTCCCACAGGCTGCGAGAGCACCACCGCGCTGCAATCAAGGTGATCCGTAGGATGCAGTATTTTGTGGCAAAGAAGAAGTTTCAGGTGAGTTGTGAACAGAGAGCGCCTTTTCTAAATAAACCCTTTTGTTCTCCTGATCCATTGTTTCTTTTAGAAACTTAAGAGAGACTAACACAATTCATTTCAGCCATGGTGAGCAACACCCACTATTCTCTCCCTCCTTCAATAGAGTGGTTGTTTAGCAGCAGGTTAGTCAACTGTGGATGCGCTGGAAATAGGCTGAACTCCTGAAATGCAGCCTGAATTAAAATGTTATTTTCTACTAATGGACTTGACCCTTAACCCTCTGTTATCGCTCGCTCTTTCTTGCAGTGCAAACATTCTCATATGTCTCCATTAATTCTGAGCTGTATGTTACTGTCATGCTGAGTCAGGAGGATTAGAGATTAAAATACTACCTCAGCCTTGTTTCTGTCTCTTACTCAGTGGTAGTAAAGTCCTGATAAGAAATCAGGGTGGAAATTTGTTAGCGTATTGGAAGGTCTTTCCTTCCTTTTCCCTCCTCCCCTCTGCACAGGTAGGAGACCTCCTTCCCAGTTCGTGAGATATCAGTTCTTCCCTAGCCCTCACTGACAGATGTTTCCTGTGTGTCATTTCACTTGCTGCAATATCGTGATACCGTAAGCATTTAACAGTAGCTAATTAACCTTGTAGCCTGGTCTGAATTAAAAATTCTGACTGCAAATGTGGTTTCTAAATCAATTTCTTCAATCCAGTAAAAACGTGTCAACAGCCTTCAGCTTGATTTAAACCAGGTGAATATATGTATATGTGTAAGAAATATATGTTTATATTAATTAAAATTAATTAATAAGAGACAATCTCTGGAGAGCAGGCTTCACAAATGAAAATGCAAAGAGAGGGGCTGAACTGCCCACATCCATTTTCATATATGACCTCACCACTACTGCTTACAACAGACTAAAAAACTTTCCCACCCTTAATCTAGATACCAAAAAAAAAAGGAAGATGACATTTTTCCTTCGAATTGGAAGGGCGCAAAGTTTAGAATCAAAAAGATGATGATGATGACCAACAGTCCAGAGATCATTGTTTCTCTAAGGTGATGCTTGCTGCTACTTCAAAAACAGGGTTCTGAAACTTGGAAGCACTGCCTGAATTCTTTTGCAATTTTCTGCTTTGAATCTTTTTTATTTTTGCTAAAGTTTATGAGCTAATTTATGGCTAAGGTTGCCTGAGCTTTTCAGAAAGCTGTTTCCATTTTATATGATGTATTCAGACTGTCACCGTTTAGTCTGAAATCTCCTGTGACCAGGGTTTACTTGGAGAAAGATTCTGCTAGCACATTTCACCTGCTATTTTTATTAGATTAAAATTAAGACGGGCACCATGTCTGGGCTACTTGAAAATAATATTTAAAGTCTTTGTTGAGAAGCTCCTTAACACTTGCTGGCCAGCACTTGTAACTCAGCAAGGGACGTGGCCCATTCCAGGAACATGTCCACTGCTGTTCTGTGCAAAACTGCCTAAATGTGGCCAGTTCCGTTAAACTTTAATTTATTCTCATTCTAAAACTTGCTTGTGATCCTTTGCTCCATAGTTATTACTGAATCATTGCTCTCATAAATTTAGACCATAAAAATATTTGCCATGGTATTAACAAAACTGCTTCGAAACAAGAAATCTACACAAGACATCTCTACCTCCCAAGTGGTAGTTGTCAAAAACAGATTTTGAAAATGCCTGAACGCTGCGTGCAACATTATCCACCTGGCGAATGAACAGAACTCCCCTGCGGCAGATGGTTTGATAGAAGCTGAAAAAGCATTTGACTGAACAGAATGGGACTATTCAGTTCCTACTTAAAACCTGCGTGGACTCGGTATCCCGGTTGCTAATCTGGCTTCTCAGTTGCACTCTCACTTTTGCATCTGCAAAAGGCTTGGTCCTGGCCAGCTACAGAATCCCTCCACGGGGTCGTCCCTCATCCTTCTTTAGTGGTCTTATTTCTTCCTGAGCTATCAATATTAGCTGTTATTGAAGACCTCAAAATGCCAGTTAGCCTGAAGTGAGACGTAAAGTCACCCCTGTGACCAAGTGAGATGCTGCTGTTGCCGTCAAAGCCAATAGGAACATTTGAGGATATCTGATACTTCTCCATCATTTCTGAATACAAGGTTATGACCGAGTTTAAAAATTTGGAGAGCACCAAAGGTACAGTTTCCAAAAGCACTTAAGTAACTTAATGCACAAAGTCACCTTGAAATTCAAGCCGCGAGGTGCTTTTGAAAATCTCGCCTGTAATTAAGAGATAACCGCTGTCATTATTCTTTCCTCAAAAGTATGTTGTAAATCTGCTTTGTTTTATTGTATGCACATAAAATAGTCATAAGAAATTAAAATGTTTAAACATGTGCCAAGTAATGACTACACAGTTTCTAATAACCTGTCCAATGCAATGTCTTGAAATCAAGGTATAGCAAAGGAGGCGTTTTTAAATTTATCTTTCAGCATTTAAGAGGCCTGCAGCGTACGTAGCTGTTTGCTGTTTGTTTGCTGGCAGATATTTGCCTTCTAGGTTTTTTGTGTTTATGTGAAATGTGTCTTCCTAGAAGAAAATTCACAATTTTTTTTTCTATAACTATTGGAAAAAAACCCCAGATTTCAGCTGAAGTCTATTGGACTATTCATGTTTAAAATTAGCAGGAACATAAGTAATTGCAAGAGCAGAACTTAAAAGGAGTGGTTTTTTTATAGATGCTGCTGAAGCTTTTGGGGAGGGGAAACATAGGAAAAAGGAGAGGAAGAGGAAAATTTTGCAAAATGGATCCCAGCATGAACCCAGCATGGTTCTTAAACTGGACCAGCTGTTTGCAGGATACACCTGTATGCCTAAATTTGCCTAGATGCATTTGTTTAAGAGCTCAGTTAATAACAGGGGGTGATGGCACCACAAGGACAAAAGTCAGTTAGAAAGCAGAGCCTTCCTGTTTAAAGAACATTAAATAAAACAAATAAAAAGCAGCTAAACAGGGATACAAAGAAATTTCAAAGGACATGAAAAGCAATTCTTTGTGAAGCATCACACTTGGGCATCACTTCCTCTTTAAAAGACAGGGAGAAATTTGTGCTCTATTTTAAAGTCCACATTTGCATACAGTCCATATGATGATGTCCATGTAAGAATCATAGAATCATTCAGTTTGGAAAAGACCCTTGGGATGATCGAGTCCAACCATCAACCCTACTCAAGAAGTTGACCCCAAGAGCCCAGCATAATATTATAAAGGATTGATACCTTTCTTTACAGATGTGTTTATGCTCTTGTAAAATCTGTGGGACTCTTTCAAACTGTGCATGAAAGATCATGCTCTAGTAGTAGTCAACCAACGCAAGTCCTGTTCATCAGTTAAGGTGAATGGCTCATGGTTAAGGGAGGATTCAGGTGGTTATAGGGAAAACAATCTTTGGAAATGGTTTTCCAGGCTTTGTTCACCCCACCTACCAAAAATGAATTTCATATTAGTTATAAATCAGTTCATATTAGTTATAAATCGTGCCTTCAGCACGGCCTTACAATGGAATTTCAGACAGAAAATCGCCATGCTTGGTTGCTCCATTAGCTGGAGTCCTGAGTGAATAACCTTGTCTTCCAATTAGGAAAGTTACTAAATGTCTGAAGATCTATGCACATGGATACAACTGTGATATCCGTCATAGATCCAGGACTAGACGTTTGATCCAATTTCCTCTTGTCACTTTGAAATCTTTGTTTTTCTCTTTCCATCTGAATTCTTCCTGTTTGAGTAAAGCAGTTTCCTTCTAGTTTTTAAACTTGTGTGATGTTTTTTTCGCCGTAGCGAATATTCTATACGTAGCATAAACTAAAAAAATACAGGCTGCAGTTCCATTGATGACGTCAGTTGCCTAGTTCGTTAAAGTTTCACTGGAAAATCTTGCATTTATAGTCTTATAATTCATCATCTTATGTAATTCATTTGTCATGGTATGAATCATGAATTGTGTGTGTAATCTTTTCTAATCTCCATACTGGGCTGTACCAAACAATGTAGCTCAGAGCGTCCTGTGCTTCAAAGGATGTTCTACCCATATTATTTGACTGTTATTTGGTTACATTTCCCAGAAATTCCCCTTGCATGGATTTCCATCTCCCTTTCCTGGCTCTTTCCCTGCACATGTAGTACTAGGGAGCAGCAAGAGCTGGTGGTGCTCGTTTAATATTTGGCGATGGCTTTTGGGCCTTTTGCAATCTTTCATAGATGATGGGCGAAACTTTAATTCGTTTAAGATTTTTGCCGTGAGTATTAGTTAAATAGCAGAGCGGGAGAAGCAGAGAAGTTAAGGAAAGCTGTGGGGCTGGCTTCTACTTCAGTATCTTCAATACTCAGCCATTGCCTGCCCTAGTTTGTTTTTTTTTTTTCTTTTACAAAACTCACATGTTGTCAACATCAACAGTATTTTCTCTGGAAAAATCAGCTTTCAAAATGAAATAATTACAGAATAGTCAGTACTGATTATTAAGTACCCTGTCCTACTCGGAAATTAAGCTTCTTTCATTAATTCTCTTTACTCCAGGTTTTCAGTTTTTATTTTAAAGAGAAAGCAGCAGCTCCATAAATGAAAACCCGGCAGGGACACACTTGCTCTTTCTACTGTCAGACACCTGCAGCAGAGGATAAGGATGGCAGGAGAAACCTTTGCATCTTTATTCTCCCTGAACTGCTTTTCTGAACCTGGAGTTTTCAAGCTGATCTTGCAGATTTTGCTCTTGCTTATTTATAGGACAAAAATAAGCCAAGCCTTAATTATTTTTTTTAATATATATAATCATGTTTACAGTACTAGTCCGTGGAAAGACTTATGGGCTTATGCCGTCGTTGAACCATATTTCTTTCTCTGTGGATGTTAGTTATGATTTATATGCATGCAAGCAGTCAGTTCTTGGGAATTCTTCTGTGTGCTCTTTGGTTAGATTGAAACGGTTCCCATTCCTGTTTAGCCTTCTGAGAGAGAATATCTCGCACTCACCCAGGGTTTGCAATTGGCTTTAGGGAATCTGGCAGGCTGATATATAATTTGATGAAGTGATATTAAAGTAATGATTCCTAAAATGTGGGAGCTACCTCCCAGACAGGTGCAGGGGACTGCATGAAGGTGCCACAGGCTAGGGTTTATACTGTATCCCGGTTTCCTTTGGCTTTTGGTATTTGTGGTGAGGAAAACCTGCAGTGTGTGAAATAAGGTTAAGCAGTGCAGATTATACTTTTTTGGCCTTGAGTTTGGTGGATAATCTCTTGAAAAGTGTGTAGATCTGCAGTGACAAAAAGGAGGATGAATTCTGAACTGTCCTAATTATTCCACAAAAAAATGTATGATCATGGCAACAACCAAAATATCTCAAATGTTAACAGTGTTAAAAAGCATTAAAAGAATTTACTGTTTACTCTTGAAGAACTCTACATTATCATAAACCGTTCCTCCATTCCTGTGGCTTAAAAGCATGGGTTTTGTTTTTTTTTTTATTTCACAGCAAGCTAGAAAGCCCTATGATGTCCGAGATGTTATTGAGCAGTATTCACAGGGCCACCTCAACCTGATGGTGCGAATCAAGGAGTTACAGAGGAGGTATGTCAATGAAGTTTGGGGTCTGAGTACCAGCAGAGGGATGTTTGTAAGTCAGTCAGTGACTGGGGCCAAGGATCAAGACCTGACAGGGTTACAGGTGCAATGTTGGTAGGACTGTGCAAAGTTACAGAAAATAAAATGGCATTCAAGTGAAGTTTTCTTTTCACACAGGAAGGAAAAAGCAAAGGGCTTAAAAATCTGGTGATCAGGACTTACAATTTTAGATTCTACTTACATGTATTGCCTCAGTCTTTGCTAGCTTTGACTGTCCACTGCAATCCCTATATGTTAGGGGCTTTATTTACATAGAGGGTGAAATTCTGTCACCTGCTCTGGTAGAATTGCACTTAAGAGCAAACTAGAGCAAACAGATGCAACAAGTAAGCTGCAGAAGAGGGAAAAGAGCAGATGATGCTGTTCATGCAGAAAAGTGATGGGCATGGTAAAACTTCACAGTGGTTAAAGAAGCTAAAGACCAATCTAAGGCTAATTCTTTTTTTTTTTTTTTTCCATTTCAAGCTATTCATAGCCCAAAGCAACTGCTTCACTTAATGTTTGAACTTCCCTTTGTGGTTTGTGAAGAGGTCTCCCTGCTCCACCCCGAGAAAGTGAAGATGCTGATTCAGGCCAATAAAAACTAAAAACGATTCTTTTTGTGTTATAGGTTGGACCAATCCATAGGGAAGCCATCCCTTTTTATCTCTGTCTCAGGTAAGCTAATATGAAGGACATGTCTAAAGTTAATCTGATGAAGATATACTTAGTGGGAAATATGTGTTAAAATACTTCTTATTTTGTTACCAAATGTTTCAACAGTGCCAACCAGTTGTGGTCTGAATTTTAAGCATCCACAATAATACTCAGTCATCGACACCTTTAAAATATGTTTGTTTGTGCTTAGGTATTTAAAGCACCCAATTTCACTCAAGTTTTCAAAATGTTGGCTCTAATCTCTCTGAGACTCACCGTATTTTCAATAAATGATGTGCTATGACTATAGAGTTCCTATGAAATCAGTAATATTCACAGAGAGCTGTGATTTGAAAACAGACTGGAAAGGGAGCACAAAATACTACGTTTTTTTGCAACAAGCCTGGCTGATGAAAAACTCCCTGTTAATGTCATTTTCAAACTCATTTCTATATAGTTTATAGGGGAAAAAAAAGATAAAGGTTACGAAGTGCATTGTTCAAGTTGGCTGTAGAGTCTTTTGCATAGCGGCAAAAGTTTTTAAATGGCAATTAAAACATTAACTAACTTGGGAACGGTTTTGTTCTCCTGAGTTTGAGCATAAAACTAAGGTTGAACATGCTTAAACTTAAGGGATATTACAAGCCACGGTGTGGGCTAATGCTATAAAAAGAAACAAAAAGCTGCTTTTAAGGAATAGAACTACCAGCCCGGCAAAGGTGTTCAGTTACGCTGCGTTGGTGGGCCAGTTAAACACACCCTGTTGTGGCTTGCTGCTATTTTGTTATACCACCATATATTAATTCGAAAATGTTTTTTATTCCACAGAAAAAAGCAAAGACCGAGGGAATAACACGATTGGTGCCAGGTTGAACAGAGTGGAGGACAAGGTAAGTCTCAGTTGGACTGGCAGTGAATGAGGACATGGTCTGTGATTGAACAGTGCTTGTTTCATAGGGTGTGGGGAAAAATGCAGCTTGAAATAGAGTTGAATGCCTGGCCTTTTGAGGTAATGGAGCGTCATTTTTGTGGCAGATAGTATTTTTTTTGTTTCTTTCTTGTCATTTGAAGAGAATAGGAAAAAAAATAGACTTTCTTTGATTTCTGTCTCTTCTGGGACTCACTTGGGTTTTTGATTTTTAATTGTATATATTACACATGTCTCAATGCTCTACTTCCTTCCTCCACGATAGATAAAAGGCTCTGTTCCTTTAATAACTCAGTATATTATGGTCCCTAAGATTTCCCTTTGATCGTTGCTCTGTTGTTTATATAACTCCACCTACAATTCCTTAGAGAGGGTGATAGCAAACCTTGTTCTGTCCTGGTTTTCATTCCTTATGACAAATGGCGTTTCTCCTTTCAAGTGACGTGAAGCCAGAAAAAATCAGACTTGTTCTATAATCTCAAATTAACAGTTAAGTGCTTTGTACCCCTTTTTTTCAATGCTGGCTGTGCTTGAAAAATTAGATGACAGGTAGAGGCTATGTCCTTGTTAAAAAATACAGGTTTGCCTATGTTGGTATTAAGGAAAGAGAGAGAGTTAAGAGAAATGGTTTGAATCCTTTACAGATCTCTTGTAGTGATTTGGGGAGGGGATGACAGAATTTCTTTCCCATAGGATTATTTCTAAACTGTTGGTTCAGTATTAAGGAGGGAAAAATTTTCTTGAGGAAAAGAACTTTCAGAGTGTTTCTTCCATAACTTGGAAGTATGTGATAACCCCATGAAGGATTTGGTCTGAAGAAATGTCCAGCAACTATTCTGCAAACCAAGAGGGGTGTGAGCAGCACATCCCAAAGGATGCCAGCTGGGCACCCTGACCTGTATTAATTCACTTGTGACTTAACCTTTCCTTACCCATTTTTCATTGAATTGTTAAACTTGAATGATAGCACTCAGAACTGTACTTTAATCAATCGGAAATAAATGGCATTTTGAAGGGAGCGGGTGCCTTTTGGTATGTAGGGTGGCAGGCAGAAAGGGTGAGGTAGAAATTAGGAAGGTACAGAGCTTTTTGCGTGAAGAAGAATCACTGTCCAGTGCTCGCTCAGGTCTGTGGCTGGTAAGTGTTCTTACACGTGGAAGCCTTTTCCAGAAAGTTTGGATTACATTTATTTATTTTCTCTCCATAATGTCAACTGAAAGTGTGGAATGCTAAAAAATGTCTCGTGACTTGTGACAAAGAGCAATGACTTTTCAGTTTGGACAAATAATTCTCAAATGACAGTTAAAATAACCTCTTGGTGCTATTTGTAAAATCTCCCGCGAGCCTGGGAAAGCTTTGCTGGTGCACTGGCTCAGAGATAAGCTGTTTGGGGGTTATTAATTGCTCTTTTTACATCCTCACAAATAAGTACACCGTGAATTTATAGTGACTGTTGGTTTATGTCTTGTAATGGGACTGTAAAACACTCCCTGTTTTATTTTAGTATAGCTGGGTTAAATTTTAGCCCTGTTTTAAGTAACAGACCCTTCTTTCTTTGCCGTTACATGAGGTCATCTGTGGTTTCAGAGTTGTATGTTATCTGCCCTATACAGCTAGTCCTATCTGCAGGAATTTTATCTGAAAGTAGCTGAAAGGCTAAAAATAGAGAATTTCAGTTGGACTCAGCGAACAGTGGTATACATGACAACACAGTGCAATGCTGCAATCACATTTTTGCTGCGGAGGGTGGCAAAAGCCAGTTTTGGGGGTATTTTTGCTCTTAGAGACTAGCCTTCTCTTTCCCGTAAAGTACACAGAATTCTTTTAACATACAATTCAATCCTTCCTGAACTCAGCACTATATAAGGGATGTCTCTTATCAGCTGGTTTTTAAGGTGACTATGTATTTTAAACAGTTACATCCCGTTTGAGAACTAGTTTTGAAGCTTGGACTTCTGAAGAAGAGGTTTTCAGGGGTGTAGGC
>JAVSBS010011321.1:15113-52335 GCA_033124195.1 Coracias cyanogaster
TACAGCCGAGGTGAGGGATGCCTGATTTTAGTTTGTGGAGTGTTTCATATTTTTAGAACTACTCACTTGTGCTCAAAATTTTGAATGCTCTTTAATTGTTAAATGTATAGATCCCATGTTCATTAAAACTGTAAGGATACGATACACAATTGACACATTTTTCACTGTGAGTGCTGAGTATAGAACTTCTTAGGATAAATAAGCGCAAAGGCTTTATTTGACGTGGCTTTTAAAAAGCGATGGGGGGCCTGTATTTTAGAACATTTATACAAGTGGTATGATATTTTCTCCTGATTAAATAACTTTCGGTAACTGTTTCACCAGAGCACTGATTCTACCCACACGTGTATTAGAAACCAGTTTGGCTGGAACACAGTTCAGATGAACAGAATGACTGTTGATAAGTCTAGGTCCAGTTTCTGATTTTACTCTTGGTCTTTCCTGCTCTTGCTTTCTAATCAACTAATAGCTCCCCATCACAAAAGGTTTCATATCTAACTTACTCCTCTTGTTGATTTCCTCAGAAATAGATGAACTTGAGTTATATATTGCAGAGGAATTTCACTGTAATGTTAAAACATTTTCTATTTTGTTGTATCACAAGGTAAATAGTAATCATGCTATTTCTAGTAATGAACATCCAATGCAGAAAGGTTTAGGACATGCTCCAGAGCCCATTCCAGGTGGTAGGAGTCCTTTCTTTCCTGGCGGGCTGGGAAGCAAAGTAGCCTCGATGCGCCAGCATTTCAGCCTGCCTTCACCAGGGTCTGCAGAAGCTTTGAGCTTTATCAGAGTTGTACACCTCTGAGAGGGCTTTTCTTTAGCTTGTTGTGGTACAGTCTCATTATTAGATGCTCCATACTTAGAATCCTAAGAGCATACCTTAGATAGTTTAATGTTTTACTCAGAAAAGTATTGACTCCTCTACCTCTTCCTGGGTTCACAAATACCAGGCTTCACTTTGACAGCTTGTTCACCTAAAAGAATTCTTCCTGTGTGGCCAGTCTTCCAGTTTTATGTGAAATATCTGCATTATCTAGCATAGGATCAAACCTTAGTGGGTTTTTTTTTGTCTATTTTAATGGCATTCTGTAGCCTGTGGGAACAGTTACTGTGCTTTGTAATATAACATAGCAATTAGTGCAAACTCCCAAAAATGGCTTGGCTGACGAGGACCTTCTTGTACATCAGCACGTAATGGACAGCAATATTTTGGCTCTATTTTTAATGGAATAATGATGCTGAAAAGCTGGTGTTAAAAGACTGACAACCAACCACTGGACTTTTATCGCTGGTGCTGGAAAGCGTGGTTAGAGCCATGAGGCGTAACTGGAAGAGGCAACTGCAGAAAGTGTCTGGCACAGAAATATTCAGTGCTTTGCAGGCTGAACATGCACTGGGCAACTCAGGTATTGAATATTGGCAGTGCCTGCAATAGATGTGTGAGGATTTGTCATCCTGATACTTAAAAATAGAACTAAAACCTGAGCGTTTGGATGGGGATTTTAGGATACGCGAAATCAATAAAAATCAAAAGAGCCACCGCCAAGTGGTTACTCATCTTGTACATAGTTCTTGCAATAATGCAGAAGTAATAACCTGGGGGATGTGGAGGAATATTAAGAGGCATATGGAAGATTAAGTATTGCTATTAATTTGATCTGTAGTCTTTTTCCAGATGCTGAAGTACAACCATACGGAAGCAATTTTGGTGCTGAACTTTGTGATGGAGGATGCCCATTTTCTGTAAATTGGACTACAGCTAAGCACATCCTTCATCAATCTAGGTCCACTTTAAATAGCTTACAATTTTAATAGCTTTTCTCTCACCAATCTGATAATATTTCAGTGGGTAAACAACAAAAAAACCACCTGCAGATTTCCACGTCCAGTATCCTATGCTTCCCATCTCCCCAGCTATGCTAAAATAAAATTATCAGGCACATAAGGTAAAAATGAAAACAAAAAATAATTACTTGTAGGCTTTGTTGCTGCCAGAAGTTTTGGTAGCCAGCATAGAAACAAACAGAGGGAGAGATCAGGCAAAGTCATGGAGAAGGGCTCGCTTGAGGATTACTCAACAGGATGTCTGCACATAAACTCCAGGTTAGCAGGTACTTTAAACAGTAGTCAGCGATGAGTTGGTAAAAAAAGGAAAAATGTGATTTTTATATACCTTTGCATTTTGATTTTATGATTTTATGTATGGGTGCTTTCTTGCACTCTGTTTTTTAAGACTCTGCTAGAAGCCTTGCACCAGAAACAAGATTAACCAGGGCAGATAAACTTTAGTCTTGTTCAGTAAGGTCCTTTTCATGCTAGGTTGGTATAACCAGCTGCTTGCTGCTGGATTTGGTCGCCCATGCAGCTGACCAGGGCTGTATGGTGTACACAGAGCCCTGCACCTGTCTACAGGACATTCATGAGAGTTTTTGCAGCACCATACCTTAGAGGCTGTGTGGGGTCTTCGGAATCACCTTAACTTGCATCTGTTTGTTAGCATGAATTTGATTTATTTGATCTAACGATCTATTTGAAGATCGTTAGATCCTGCCGCAGCACAAATGGAAAGCAATCAAATTTTGCGTTAATTCTGAAATGGCTTCATATACACAGGTAAGTACTATCTATAACCTGTAGGGTATTGCTTAGGTGCAGTAGCTGAGCTGTAGCTACAGTCCTGGCCTGCAGAGCAGTGTTAGAAGCTATCATGAAGTTTTGTGGTCAGTTTCTGAAGTGTCAGCTCTTGGATCGGAGGAAATGTGATTATATTAAAAAAATTACAAATCTAGCATTGAAGATGAATAGCCCCAGACAGTGAGGCTACCACAGCTCATTAGCTTACATGCAGGAATTGAGAGTATACTGTCTAAAATAGAGTTAAGCAAGAGAACTTACTGTCTTTACCCTAGAGAAGAGTGACTGAAGGTAGTTCAAGCTTGCACACACTTCCTGTGCTAGTGTTCAGAAGCAATAACTAATTAAACTGTGGTCATTCAGTCACTTGCAGTCATCGGTGGTAGTCCTCTAATTTTATGAAAAGTAAAAAAGCAAAAGCGAAAGGCTCTTAAAGAGAAGACTTTCTGATTAAGTGAAGTTTGCTATAGATTTTACACCAAATTTCTAATGCTTCTGCATGCAGACAGTAGTTGAGAAGCATGCTGCTGAAGGCAGAGTGTAAACCTTTAAAATATACAGATATTGTATTGTATTATATTATATAAAACACTTTGTAATCTCATTGATTCTTCCCTGGTTGGGGTCTGAGTAATGACTTTTGAATTCTTAACACTGGCCACGGCTGCATGCTTGTGATCTGCAGAGCTGTCTACACGCTTAAGAGCAGAAATCCTGGAGGAATTTTAGGTAACATGCAATATATCTTGAGAGGGGATTAAGGAGGGAAATAGAGGAATGAAATAATACATTACCAATAGTTAATCTTTTAAGCAACGTTCAGATCAGTTGCTGGTTTGGGATTCAGCTGTTTGTGTTTATATTTGAGTAGGTATGCAAGTGGATGTAAGGTCTGCACGTTGAGATGACTCAGTCTTTTATTAAGCCACATAAAGCCTGTTTTGTCTTGCATTTAGAGATAAAGCCAGGCAAGATTTGAAATGTAGACTCCATCATTCTTGTGCGTAGACTGTTTACATTTGATGTGGAATGGAAATGCATGGTGAGTATGCCGAGAGAGAATGTGCAACTGTTGTACGGACTAGATACCCTGTAGAGCAGATCAGAGAAAAGGGATTTCAGAACAACACGTGTGCACAGTGTGCCACACAGAAGACTTTTATTTGTCTTTCCTATAGGTTAAAGGAAAAGAAATGACCCTATGGTCAGCTCTGCATCATTTGTGTGTGTCTGTATGTTGCAGATGAGTGACCAAACAACATTCTAAGATAAATGGCTTTGGTATGCAAGGATGAACCTTTACTGAAGTTAGGCGCATCAAAGTTGAAGTTGTTTCTTGTCAGAGATCTGTTTTTAGAGTGATCTCGCTGGAATTAAAATATTTTATTTTCATTTGCAGTTGAGTATCAGGGAGGAAAAGCGCAGGGAGTTGAAAGGGCTCTATTCACACCAGTCTTTTCAGGTTGGAATCTGTTCAGCTCTTGGAAAAGATTCAGAGTAAGGGAAGGGATACTCCCTTTCTTCCGCAAAGTCTAAACCTTCTGTCACTCTATCTGCTCCTACCACCACCACCCCCCCCCAAAGAAAAACTGCAAACCAGAAATGATCCAGTGCTGTTTAGATTATAGCTAGAGAAATAGAAGAAGCCTGTGCTGCCTGGCTCCTTCTTAGTCAGCAACAGGAGTCAGAGGGAAGATAAGTGAAATAGGCCATCAATAAAAGTAGACTATGAGCACCTGGTTCAAAGAATACCTGCCCCTCCTAAAGCTCAGGAAATCAAGACAGCGAATACAGTTTCCTCAAATTCTTCTCTGTTCCTGCATCCCACCCACTGGGGTTGTGACAAAGCCACAATTCATCTTTCAATAAGAAAATCAAGATCTGCATTACTTCTATAAAAATCCAGAACAAATGTGATAACAACTTTTTACACATCTTTAGAGTATCCCCATTTCAGCAGGCAGCACAGGGCTGTGAACTCCTGTCACAGGTTCTCTTTCTAGCCCAGAGCAACTGGGGCTGCCCTGGTATCTCCAGCAGCAGCCCAGCCTGGCCCAGTGTGATGGCCATTGTCTGCCATGGGTGTGACAGCCTGCTGAGCTGCCTCCCCTTAGGATGGACCTTCACTGTAGTACCTTCATTGTGTTCCTCATGAGAGCTCCTGCTCTGACAGATTAAACACAGAAAATAGAGAAAGGAAGGGAAAAAGAAAATAGTGCTTCCCTTTTTTTTTTTACAGCTAAGGTTCAGGAAGTGACTTGCCCGTGGTATCACTGGGGCATCTGTGGCACAGCCAGGAATTTAGCTCAAGCCATGTCTGGGACTTAACCACAAATCAACATTCCTTTTTGTTATTGTGTTTAAAAGCCCCTCTAGTTTTGAATAGTTATATTGGCCAGTGCAGTGTTCAACATAATCATAGCCCATTAATACTAAAACCATCCAGTACTTGAGAACAGCATATATAAACACATAAACCACACCAACCCAGCCAATATAAATGTACTGGGACTATTTTAGACAGTATATTTTAAATCATCTAGAAATTAATCTACTAACATCATTTTGTAGCCCAGGAGCCTCGGGGTGGAGAGGACTGGACATACTTATATGACGCAGAAACTATCCTACATATAGATAATTACACATGTAATATTTAAAGCCAAACAAATGATATTAAATGCTATATTTGCACAGTTGAGAGAAATATTCAAATGAGTTCAAATATTCATGTGAGTTTCTATTTTAAAAGTCCTGGATCCAACACTGCTCGCCACTGGCCCTTCCGCGACATCTGTTAATCTTGGGTTTATTTCAATTTCTTTTTCTCTTTTTTTTTAAACAGATGACTCCGCTTAAATCAACACTTGGTTTCCATTAGGCAGATAGAATGTGATTCACTTAGTACCATGTGTATCTTTATCTAGTTAAGTCCTAATAGCCTTAATCTGTCAAGGAAGCTGGTGTGATTCACAGTACTAAAGGCTTTGTCAGATGCTTCAGCTCATAAATACAGCCCTTTGTCCAACTGTAGAAAAGGAGTGAGAAAAAATATGTTGTGATTCCAATCTATAAATGTGTACAGCCTCATAAATAGTCTAAAATAATCCCTATTAAAAAAAAAAAATGTTGACAGCAAAAATTGCATCCACATAGAAGTCTGTGTTTGTACACGTCTACCAATCCAAGCGTGGGCTGGCTCATTGCCCTGCCTGGGCTGTCCTTTTGCTGTTTGATCATTTCATGATGGAGCCACCATTTGTGTGTGATTTTTCCTCCTGTTCACTTGAGCTTTGTGCAGATTCTTTGACAGTTCTTTGCCTCTGGTTGTCATAGCTTATCTATCCCAGGGTAGCTGGATGTATTAGTTGTCCCATTCCAGTTAATGTTGGCAACAGAGACATCTGACTTGGCTTGATGATCATGTATGATAATCCTGCCAAATGAGACAGTCAAAACAAAAAACCCATGAGTAAAATATATTCAAAAAGTCAGCTGGAGTGGAGATGGAGTCCTCACTTCATCATAGCTGAAGCTTTCTGGAAACTTTCCAGTTGTGCCAGCAGTGTCTTTGATCACATGCTGTGGTCATCAGGTGACTGAAGAAAGCCTTTCTTCTGCTACTCCCATGTTTCTAGAGAGTTTCAACCAGAGGAGCTTTACAAGAGAACACCTTAGAAAGGAAATGGGCACGGATAATTTTTACTGCTTCTCAAAAAGAAACGGGCTGAGCCATAATAATAATCCTGAATCCCCTACCTCTTTGTTTGCTTTGTGTTACGTAAGGGAGTTTTAGCCACGCTTTGAGGTCAAATAATCGGTCCCATGGAGACATTGCCATAAACTCTCAGCAGAATTTTGGTAACAGAAGTGACTGGGAAGGAACACGGTGAGGCAAAGGAACAGTGGTTTCTGCTATAGCACAAACTTCATACTCCTCCTCGTACTGGAGGCATGCTGGCCCAAGGCCCAGAGATCCATCTAGCAGCATCTGGGTGGCACTGCATCCACACGTGGCTTGTTAGCTTGGCCATGATACTTTGAAAGGTTTTAGCACAGGCAGCACTGGTTCAGCTGCCTTTGCAGCACACTTTTGGTTGTAGCAGACTTGACACAATGCTCACAGTGAATGGGTCATGCATAGGCTGCTCCAAGGTACTGGTTGACAAAGCTGGTTTGGAGTCCAAGCCCTCTGAATGTCTGCGCAGAGGAATCTCTGACTCTCATGGCAGCTAGTAAAAAAGGCTGTGAAAACAAATTTTCATTGCATAGTGAAAGGGGAAGAGAAGGGTCAGTTAATGGTGCTACACTTGAGAATTTAAAGGGCAGTGATTCCTACAAACAGGTCACCTTCATTTTGTTTTGCGTGCACAGGCTGTGCAATTTTGGTGAAAAATCAATTACAGATCATCATACAGCCCTGAAACAGAATTGAGAGGGGGGTTTTGTTGGTTTGGAGTGAGGTTTTTGGTTATGAGTAGTTGTGGTAAACCCAGAGAGCCCAACTTGATGTATACTCTTTTGTGCCAAGTCCAAACAATCACTTTCCTTCTTTTCTGCTGTCCCTTTGATATTTATTATCGGTGACCAACACAAGCCGGCTGTCATTCAGTGCAGAGATGGCCGCTGTAATAAAAACCTGACCAAGCAGGGTGCACGTGCATAGCAGTTGTTTACAAAGGCTTCACTGATTTTGATGGCAACAGGATTGGCATCTTTTCTTTCCACTGCTGGTAGAAGAGCTGCAAGATCAGAGGAGGAAAGCAGCAGCCTTTACAATGTGGTTTTTATTGTATGGCTTGTCTGAAGGTATCATTAAATTAGGACACAAGTAAATTCATTAGATACATTAGTGACTGCTACATTTATATTATTATTCAAAGAGCTACGTGTTAGAGGAGTGTGAATTATGCTGCGAAACAAAGCCCTAAAAACAATGGACCTTAATTTTTTGGCACTGATGTTCCCCATCCACACCCTGCACACACCTCCCTGAGAGAGGCTTGTGCTAATTAATAACTGGGAAGCCAACAAGTGTTCAGCTGAGAAGTGCAGCAGAAAAACTTAGAGAAAAATGAATTGTTCTGTCTTCAAAGGCACAGAGGTGCATTCAGGGGGTTGAAGTCTTGGGGATCTATGGCCTCTTTGCAGTGCAGAAATGTTTATGATGTAATGGCATGGGTCCAGCCTCCACTTGATAACAATTTTAAGTTCGCTTTTCTCTGCAGCTGCCTTGTATTTCTCCACAGCTTTGACCTGTATCGTAACCTTGAATAGGCATCTTCACACCTTTTGGCTTCTGCTCCTGGGTGAAGCCTGAGGTGCTCATCTGGGCTGCAAGATCTCTGAGCCACCAGCCTTGTAGTGTGCTTAGACAGGACTTTTCTGTTTTCCAGTGGTGCTAGAATTTGGATAGTATCAGTGCCAAAGAGTAAACCGGTATTCTAGCCCAGAAGATTTGTGTGTTACAGACGCCTAGGCTTTTAAACATAAAAATGATGTAAATACAGCAGTAACAAATCAAAACATAGGTATTTTCAATGCTAGCTAAATAGTTAGTAGACAGCTAGTAAAAAACAGTAAAGTTCAGAAATTGTCATACTAAAAAAATGGATTAATCCATATTTTTCTATGATTGTATTGAAGAAAAAGAAACTACTCAGAAATGCTTTCTTTTATGCCACAGGTGGAAAAGTGTAGGAATAGTACCAATATTTTAGTCAGCAGAGCATCCAGAAAGCCCTTGGAAGAATCTGGTAAACATCAGTTTAAGAGGCAGCTAGATCATTTTTTTAAGTGATCTAGGAAAGCTAACACAAATTGAAGGTGGTATGAAGGTAAGGGCAGAGCCTCGTTTAATTAGCGGTTTAATTAAGGATGAAATTGTGTTAGTGAAGCTCAGCTGGCAATTATCAGGCAGTAACTCATGGAATGGGGATCTCCTCTCCTTCCATTGCCATTTCTCTATCTTCCTCTCACTGCTGAACAGCTCAGAGCATGTCTCCTCGCTGTGCTAGTCAGTGCTTGGATTGAGTCCTGTGACATCTATGAACTTGCAGCAGCTTGAACCTTGCTTCTAACCTGGATCCCCGAGCAGCTGGAGGGCATCGTAAAAAAAGCCTCAATGGTGCCAACAAATCAAAATTCCTTTCCAGTTCGAAAAAAAAATTGTCTGGTAAAGTGTCAAAGCACATCCAAAAGCTCCTTGGGTGTTGTCCTGGCCCTCAGCAATGCAGGAGGTAGAAGGCAACGTTGGCAGCGTGCAAGAGGGCTCTCTCTGGCAGGACAATGTGTGTGCATGTACATACAGACTGCTTAGAGAATGGTGAGCTTTTCTGAGCCCTGCTTTAAACCCCAAAGAAGCAGAAGTCCTTTTACAATGCAAAGCCGCTTTTTCTTCTGCTTTATCATAGAAAATCCCCTCCTCCATTGAAACGGAGAAGTTTGCACTCCATAGGAAAAAATAATGAAGATTATTATAAATGACTCAGGTTATTTCCACCCTTCTCGTGGGCTTTCTTTCATTTCATCATAGGCTTGTTTAGTACCGAAGTGAAGCTGTGAGCTGCGTGCACTGAGCAGAAAAGAAAGTTGGGCTTTCATCGCAGCTCTGAAGCTCATCGCTTGGCTCGCTGCTGCAGGCGTCTGCAGGCACCTTGGACCACGGGGCAGGAGTGTCACGGCTTTGGAGGACCAGCTATTTTAAGTTGTGGTAGTGGCACAGTACGCATGCTTCCTTTCAGAAAGCCTGGGCGAGCCGTGCTCAGTTGATTTTCTTGGCATACTACGTGCCTATGATTTTGTCGTATGTTTTGTAATGTAGGTATCTGGGCATAGAACCAAAAAGCTCTGCTGAATATATAAAAAATTCTTTTTAAAAGAAGAACACAACAACAAACACATTCTTTGATTTTAGACTGATTGTATGCCTTTAACAGCTATAGATGTCTAGGAATAAAAAAAGTTACTGGCAGAAAAAAGGAAAAAGAAATGTTATGATTGTGGGGGAAGTTTTGAGGGTTTTTTTTCTCAAGGCTATCCAAGTGTTTTGTTAGTTAATTATTTTACCATTATTTTAGTTCTCAACTAGTGTGCTTACAGTGACTGGGGTACTCAGGACAGCTAGAAATAAATAATAAGCTTTGATGAAAAACCCAAAAAGCCATTTGTGTGCTGTAGTAGTGGTCAGCTGAACTGACTCTACCCCTCCTCTGGAAAAGAATATAAAGCTGTGTTGCCAGCACACGCTAGGAGAGGCAGCTGCTCTTCACACTGAACATCAGAAGAGCTAAACCCACCTTGCTAATCTCTATAAAAACAGAAAGCAAGATTTTTGCAGCCGGGAATAATGTGTAATTAACATTATGATAATAGCATGGAATGCATAAACATGGATAGCTGTATCAGGCTCCATTAAATACAAACAGGAGACTTGAATTCAACTGGAAAATAGCTGAGAGACCTGTTTGTGTGTTCTATGCATTGTATGAAACTGGTGAATGCTACCTATGCTTTAAGGGATGCGGCTGAGGAAGAGTGTCTCCTGCTAATAAGCTTTCCTTTCCCTGTCTAGATACAGGAAACTGCCCAGCAGTAAAAAAAAGCAGGTGAGGTGGAGTTGACTAGTGAGTTTTTATTTACATATTTTTGCTAGACATCCATCACTGCAGTACTGGAGTATTACAGATGAGAACTTTTTGTGCATGTGACTGAGCAGGGATCTCATCCACACTTACAAATACTTAAAGGGTGGATGTCGGGAAGATGGGGCCAGTCTTTTTTCTGTGGTGCCCAGTGATGGGATAAGATGGAATGGAAATAACTTCAGCTCAGGAAGTTCCATCTAAACATGAAGAGGAACTTTTTTACTTTGAGGGTGGCAGAGCGCTGGAACAGGCTGCCCAGAGTGGTGGTGGAGTCTCCATCTCTGGAGACATTCAAAACCCACCTGGATGCTGTCTTGTGCAACCTGCTCTAGGTGGCCCTGCTCTGGCAGGGGGCTTGGACTAGATGATCTCCAGAAGTCCCTTCCAACCCTACCATTCTGTAGTTCTGTGTGTTATTTGGTCATCCCATTGTTGGCTTTTCCCCACAATGGGGTACACTGCATCTTTTTTTCCCCATCTTCCTTTTTACCTCAGACTTGTCCATTCCCTGTGACCCCTGGTGGTAATGCCTTCCTTAAGTGCTCAGATTTGCCTGCTTCTGTCAAAGACTTTCTGATCTTATCCTTGTTTACCAGAGGCAAGGTGAAATCAGCTTGGGTTTGGTTCATAGTAGTCTGTAGACCTAAAGCCCTTCCAAGAGCATGTTCTGTTTCCAGACAAGAGGATTTGATTTCAGAAAATTAGTCTCTGTAGCTAGTTGTAGGGAGGCATATTGGTTAAAGTTTACAACCTCTTTTTGTTTAGCTTCTGGAACAGTGCCATGGAGTCTCAGGTTTCTTGTATAAAGAGAGATCTGTATTTGCTCAGAAGGTAACCAGGCAAGGTACATGAAGGCTGCAGGGTGAATGGCCCTTTCAACAATGAAATCACTTTGGGGTCTTTATGATCTCCGCAGTGCCTTGTCTCAAGACAGTGTTGAGCAGGCAAAACTCCTAAAAACTTCAGGGGGGCGAAACAACCACCCTTGAACAAAACAAAACTTCAGAATATACTCAACAGGAAGACATTTCCTGCAAATCTGACGATCCTTATGAAGTTTGTTGGCTCTTGGGGAGCTTTGATTCTCTCTGGTGCTTTGGTTGCTCAATGTGCATACCCCTGGGGAATGGCATCTCATGCAAAGTATCTTGATGCGCTGTTGTTCTGGGAGTAAATGGACTGATGAGCCTTGAGTCTGCCTAAGTAGTTATTCCTGCAAATATAGGGTTCACCTTGCTCCCAACTTCCTGAAAGTGTCCCTCTACAATTACTAAATCACATTCATACATTACTCCAGGGTACAGAACCCTTACCTCAGGTAGAATAAAACACAGGAAAAAAAAACAACCCATGCTCTTAGAAACATTGCATTCCAGTAAGAACTTAGAGTTTTGTTGGGAGAGATGCGGTAGTGAAGCTCTGTGGTTTTGTAACCTCATTTTCCTGATTTCATCAAATTAGTGAAGAAAAGCATCTCCTGTTTTGTTTGCTCTTATCTGTTGGTGCATCGTAGCCTTTCAGTAAGTTTCCAGTTGCATGCTACTTGATTCTTTTTTGGCGTAATTTACAGAACAAAGTCCATCAAGAAGAAAATAAAGTGCTAGGAATCTGATTTTGGCCATATTTCCACATGGTTTGGAGCAGTTTTCAAATTGTCTCGATGTGTGTAAGCTCGTCCTTGGGTATCAGCAAGTTAACTCCACCAGCGCATTTGTCTAAACTTTACCATTTACAGTATGTTTCTTTAAAATGTTAGAAAACTTGATGTTTCACTGTTCCTGAGCACCATGCATCTCTTCCACTATCTGCTGCTACTCAGAGAACTTCACCAAATTAATGATGGTTTATTTAGCAAACTCATGCAAGCCCCAGTATTTCTGGAGTGTTTATGGGACCTTGGTTTTGTTAAAACCGTGAGGCTAAGGCCTGAATTAATTCCATGCAATTGTAGGCATGTGGAACCACAGGACTAAAATCTACTTCCAGGCAGATGAGAAAGACTTGATCCTCCAGACAGCTTCCATAGAGTAGGTGGGTGAATCCAGGGCTTGCCAGGTGTCTTTGCGAGGTCCTGGCAATCTCTTGCTTTTGCTCCTATTAAAAGTTGGTCCATTCTGAGTTGGATTTTTACAGGGATAACCATAGGTGGTAGGTCTTTCAATGAATGGCTTCTGGAATGGTTATTCCAAAAGTAAGCACTTCTTGGGCTCTTTTTCTCTCAATTCCTGGTTTTCTAAAAGTGCATCTGATACAAATGTGTTTGAATATTTGTCTTTAAACAATTGGGCTGGAGAAGCACTAGCTGTGGGGGAGAAAGACTTGTGTTTTCCCTGATCTTGACCGGTTTTGATTTTTACGGAATACTAATTATTTTTTTGTTCTCTGCTTAAGCTAAGCAAGAAATAAGTATAAAGTCTAGTTCACTAAGCATGCAAGGTGATGCCAAGCAGTATCGAATAGTCCTCTTCTGGCAACAATGGGCTGTTGTTCAGTATCCTCACACAGGTTAACCGCAGAGTTGCTCCTGAGATTCCTTCTGATTTATGATGACGTTGCTGGCAACGACCAAAAGCTCTCTAGCAGCGCTTTCCACAGTGCTGTGTCAGCAGTTTCTTATATATACACACACACTCTTAATATACGTATTTATAGCAGAGAATTCTGACCCAATTCTAGAATTCATCCTGTTTTTCTTTGCACTTAAGTGATGTTTATACAGCAATAATGTATCTACCTACATCTCTGGTTGCAAGTTTAGTGTCTGTTCCAATTACAAAACTGTACTAGTCAGAAAAGCCCTAGGAAATGAATTATATTGATCTTCTGTTGCAAGTGCCTTGCTAGGAGGAATTCCCTGGGAGAGGAAGAGGCAAGTAACTCGGTTTCTGGGATGATACAACTTGTGTCAATAAAACATATAAAATGTTATCAGAGAAGCAGCTGTGAATTCAAATACACAATAATTGTAATACAATTAAAAATAGAATTTGCCATCAGAACACTGCTTTGCTATGTTTGAAAGGTATGTCTTTTTAAAAGACTTTTCTTTCTATTTTCTGCCAGATTTGATGTTTTGTACTGTGTTCTTCACAATGATTTGGCCTCAAGTTGTGCCAGGGGAGGTTTAGGCTGGATATTAGGAAAAATTTATTTACTTCAAGGGTTGTCCAGGCCTGGCCCAGACTACCCAGGGCAGTGGTGGAGTCCCCATCCCTGGAGGGGCTTCAAAGCTGTGGAGATGTGGTGCTGAGGGACATGGTTTAGTGGTGGCCTGGCAGTCCTGGATTAGTGGTTGGACTTAATGATTGAATCCAACCAAAAGGATTCTATGATTCTACAATATTTCTCTAGATCTTTTTGTCTTCTGAAGCCCTGAGGCCTGGAAGTTGATTTTCTGTACTCTCTCCAGCCTTCACTCATGTTTATCATCTGATTTCTCTACCCAGGCTCACCTCTGCCATAACCTTTTTCCAGGTGCTTCCCACTCCATCCTTATATGTGTTTTTATTCTTGTTTGAGTTTGAATCAGAGGGGTTTTTTCTGTATTGTCTTGGCTCAGACAAGATTAGTTGGGAGTGCTGGGAAAGTCTCCTGCACTCATTTGTAATCTCCGTCTTGGCGTAACCTACACCAGACCTGAGTATCACAGAGTGACAGTCCTGGGGTTTTGCTACTTGGCAGCACGGTCTAACCGACTGCTCAGGGATGTTTGCTGCTGGAATCTCTGTACTGGGAAGGTAAAACCTGCCATTTTCCAGACAGTAATAATGTACTTTTTACATGTTCAGCAAGAAAGCGTATCCCTTGTCCAAAATGTTGTCTTATCAGAATTAAGGTTTCTGCTTCAGAAGTTGGAGGGCCAGAGCTTTCCTAAAAAGTTTCCCCGTGGTTTGTTTGGGTTTTTTTACATAAATTCTTTTTTTTCATGACATCTCTCTTAGAGAAGGCAATTAATTTGTCTTAAATTTCCCACAGACTTTGAGGCAGGTATTCAGCATTAGAAAAATCAGGCCCAAGTGGTGTACTTTGGCAGAATTACTGAAGAGCTATCATCTAACAGGAAGCATGAGATAGACTATGCAACTGCTAGTGTATTAGTTACAACTGTTCTTATTACCTGAGTGAACATCTGACCCAATTTATAACTCTAAATATGTATTTTGATTGTGATTATAAAACCTTTTGCAATTGAGCACGTGTCAAATGCAAACTGAATGAGGAGATGCAATGCCCTCTTAGGGATTTGATTTTATGACTCTAGAAAGTGAGTTTGCTTGTCCTCTAAGACCTCTACTTCAAAGGAAGGTGAGCTGAGCTGGAATTCGAAGCAAAGGGGAAGCCAGGAGATAAAAGAGATAAAGACAAACTTGCTGTGCGCTACTGTTATGGGTACCTTTACAACAGTTCATCTGAGTAAAATTGCCAGGCATTTTCCTCAGTATTAACGATGATGTTGCAATACCCTGGCACTTAAAAGCCAGTCAGCCGTTTCAACAATTTGTTTTCGCTCTATCTTCCTGTGCGTGACTCATTAAAGTCAATAGGGCTACAAGCCCAATAGAAAAACAGGGCGGTAAGTTTCTAGAGCTGGCTCTGAAAAGCACCAGAAGCTGTATTTAACCCTTAATCTAAGGGAGAGGTGTTTTTCTTTACATACTTCCCTGAAACATGAAAAAATAGAATGGGCACAGATGACAAAACTTAGCAGAGGCAGGGAGTAGACATTAGGACAATACAGAATTACTTGGCATTTGCTTGTGAGTCTGGCCGAACCACAAGTGAACAGCTACTGGTTTAACGATGCTGCTGTAACCCACTGGACTGCGCAGACCTTTGCTGTACCAGGTTGTGTTCTCCAGCTTAAGCTGTAGCACGTTTCAAGGTTATTTGCTCATTGTAAAAAACATTTTGTTCGAAAAAGACTGTTTCCAAATTTAACATTCCACGCTTGGCTTTAATTCATCAAGGTACTTAAGTGCATGCCATGTGTAAGTGTGAACGATTACTGTCCCCTTCACTTGGAAGCACTATTGCTTCAGATTTATATTCTGCTCAGGTAGCTCATTGAACAAAGGTCCTCATTCATAGTTAAGTTTCTTTTTTTCCCCCCCTAACTTTAAAAACAACTGTGACTTTACTGTTTTAAGAAGCTTCCAGTTTTTACAAGAGTTGAGTCACGATTGCTGTAGCTTTTTTGTCTCTGTATGTATAAATCCTGCTTGGTGTGTGAAAGCAGAGGAGTCTAGCACATGCCCTAAAATCCACGTATGGCTAGAAATTTTAACTTCCTTATCTCCAGGGATAGGGACTAGACAATTTGCCAGGGCAAAAACTGCAGATTCCCAAAGATCAGATCGCTGCAGTGAAATCAGGGCTAAACAACTTCAGAAGCTCACTTTATGTGCCAATAAGTTACACATTATAGCGCTGACTGCTGAAAAGCAGCAGAGTCCCATGTGCCCCATTCATTTATGCAGGACTCGTGGGATTTCCCTCCAGCCCTTTGCTCCTTTTCAGCAGTCAGCACTGTTGTATAGTATTTAGGAAGTCACTGATAAATCTCACATGGCAGTACAGATTAGTGGAAACAGGGTATGATTAGAGCTGGAAGTGCTTTTGAGACATTTGCAAGGTAGGTCCATGTGTAATTTCTCTCTTATTTTATACAGTGAAAAAGTCTCATCACATCTTACCATAGGAACAGATCGTTCATAGTGAAACTAACTGTGAAGTCTGCTTAGAAAGAAATCAGTTATGAAAATAAGAAAGCTGCTGCTTCTTGGGTGTGTAGGGGGGAATGATGGGTCTTAGGCATCAGGAAAGCCCAGAAGACCTGCATGGGAGCAGTACACAGTACATCAATTCAGAGTGAATTGTGGACATCTTCTGATGTCTGTTGCAGGCAGCAAACCTGAGAGTTAACTAGGTGTTTCCCATGGCTGCAGAGAGATGGGATGTGGCGTGAACTCCTCTCAGTGCTGCCACATTTGGCTGGTTAGCACAGCTCCAAACGCTGCCTGTAGCATCCCCGGTCTGGGTCTCTCACCGCACGTTGTGTCGGGAGCCTAAGCACTGAAGTCAAATTGCAGGCTCCCTGTGTAAAGGTTGGGGGTTCTGACGCTAGGTTTGGCAAGGCCCGAGTCTACCAAGTCTTTATTATATGGGTGCATCAAATCTCTGTGTAATAGGTAATGGGATATTTGCTTCCTTCTGCTTAGTGCTTGCTTTGTTTATTTTAAACCAAGAAGTTCTTTGCAGCTAGCTCAACAGCATTCGTGTCATGGCTGATAACCCTCTTGATTCTCCTCCCAGTAGCTCATGATATGTATAAAACTGGAAGAGAGAGTCCAAAACTCTAAGTTGTTTCCATACTCTACCATTTGGTGAGCTGAATGTGCCGGTGGACTTATGCAGAGGTCAGAGAAGCAGCACAAGGCATGGAGTGTGACTTGGCAGGCACCTCCAGAACACTCTTTTACCAAAAATACAAGGTTCCTTCAGCGTCTTTGTTTGAAAGATACAACCCACAAAGCCTTGAAAGACTAAAAACTAAGAACAATAGTAATTACTGATATAAAGTGTGAAATTCTGCATTTAATGTGATTATATCAATAGCTGTCACTCCTTGCTAAGCCAAATGTGCCGTCTCCTTCCATTGTTTCCAATGAAAGCGCTCATCTGTGTGCTTGTGCATAACCTGGCATTTCTCCCAGCTGTTCCCCAGATAACATGTTGGGTTTTTTCTGCAAGCAGAGTAATTACTTGTCCATCAAGAATAGTTTGTTAAATACCGAGGAGGAGCTGTGACGCCGAGTATTTTCCACTGGGTATTATTACATGTACATTTTAACTGCGCAACCCCTGATCTTTTATAGGTGTCTTAGTTGAATGAGAGAGATGGGAGAGAAAGTACAACTAGCCTCTTAAGTGCTGACAAAGTCTCCAGTTATGCGGGGAATGGGAGTTACTTCAGGAAGGAAGAATTTCCATTTTTACAGGGTGGCTCCTCGGGCAGTGCTTCTGCCGTCTTCCCTGCCCCGCCGTCACTTTGATTTAAAGGAACTTAAGTACATCCATGATTGCCTTGAGCCCCACTTCAGTTCACATCAAAGTGTGTGGAAAAACTGCCAATTAACTTTAAGGTTGTAGGATCATGACCTCGCTTCTAAGATCAGAAGCAGGATCACAAGTAGCAAGTTAGGCAATGTTACACTTCAGGATGGTAGCACCTATAGAGCCAGTAAATTTCAGTGACCTGTTCCTGAGGGGAACCAAACACTGATTATAAATGTGTAGGTAATTATGCTTGGGAGAAATCTCATTTTCTTTCAAAAGCTATTTGACAATTTTGTGCAAGAAAGCTTTAATATGGTACTTTCCCAGGGTAAAAAAAACCAAAACATTTTTGTAAAAATACATTTTGCAATGTATATTTTATATTTGTAAAAGTATGTTTTGGCTGAAGTGCTTAAGTTTCATTTGAGAAATCAGTCTAAAATTCTGATGACCAGATAATGCTGCCCGCTGCTTAAGCACTATTTAAAACATCTCTGGAGGTCAATGAAGCTTGTGCTGGTACGTGGAACTACAGCATTATCTAACTGCAGTTTGCAGGATACATCTTCTTTCTTCCATCCCATCAAGTTCCCTACTGGATTAAGGCCCTATAAAGATCTGTGCTTAGGGGACTTCTGTGCCGTAGGGCTGGTTGGTTGTGTGCGTTACAGGGAATGTGTTTCGGGTAAAGAGCATGGTCCATCTGGAACGGTGGGAAGGTTTGACCATCTGAACTGTTTTGCTCTGCTGCTGCAGGTGGACATCATGGTATGTTGATTTGCTTGATGGTAGAGAGGCTCTACAAAGGGATCTGGCCACCCTGGATTGGTGGGCTGAAGCCAGTGGTCTGAGGTCCCACAAGACCAAGTGCCGGGTCCTGCACTTGGGTCACAACAACCCCTTGCAATAGGACAAGAAACAGCCTCACATTGGGCCACGGGAGACCTGGGTTGGATATTGGGAAAAATTTCTTCCCCTAAAAAGTTGTCAAGGGCTGGCCCAGGCTGCCCAGGGCAGTGGCAGAGTCCCCATCCCTGAAGGAGTTTCAAAGCCGTGTAGATGTGGTGCTGAGGGACATGGTTTGGTGGTGACCTGGCAGTGCTGAGTTAATGGTTGGACTCAGTGATCTTGAAAGTCTCTTCTAACCAAAATGATTCTATGATTCTATGCAATGTCTGGCCAATCTCAGAACAGTATTTTGACAATGTCTATTTTACTCATTCAAAAAGCAGCTTGGATTCACGTACAGAACTGTGGCACTTTGTGTTTTGTCCTGAGGTGTACTTCAACCATAAGATAAATTCATTGATAGTCTTTTTCCCCCACGGGAATTGTCGGGAGGAGACTCATGGGCATTTCTGTGCAAGCATGAGAGCTGCAAGAGTTAGTGGCACCCTTTTCAAACCCTTCAGCTGCTGTCTCGTGCACAAGCTGCTTTTACCAGAGGAGGTGCAACACCACTTGGAAAGCATTGGTTTCTTTGGCGTTGTGTGATGCTAACATCAAAAAGTCCCTCGCTTGGGCTTGATGTGCTTTTCATTAAAGCTCCTTGGAGGTCAAACAGTGCCAGACTGGGTCTCAGAGGCGCAGAGCAGGGAACAGAAGAACTTTATGAAGTTTACACGACGCAGAAACACTTTCTGCATATGGCTTTGCGCAGAATACTCACTTTGAAATATTTTTTCCTCACATAAAAATCACAGGGTTTTTGGTTGTTTGTTGTTTTTTTTTTTTTTTCAAAGTGCAATGACTTCTAAGGAGCTGTGTGATTTATTGTTTGTCCTGTACTTTTCCTTTGCTTTATAGAATATTTAATTAGCAAAGGTCCTTCTGTTACTGCGCCGTTTGAAACAAGTTCAGGATCCCTCTGACAGCTGCCATTTTTTACACCCTGATACCATTACCTGCAGCAAATCTCTGCTGCTCAAGCTTGCTTTCCTCTGATCCTACTCAGTCATGAAAGGCGCTAGAGTCTCCCAGCCTAGTCCTTACCTTGTCTGCTCTTTTTTGGTTGGTTTTTTTTTTTTTTTTTGAGGAAGCCAGATGGTGCATGCCACATGTAATTTGTGTCAAAACTAGTTAATACTGAACTGCTGCAGCTTTTTTTTCTTTTTCTATACATGTGGTGGATCTCATCTCCTAACAGTTGATGTATTTCACAGCTGGTTTGGGTAAAGGACAGTAAGTGTCCTCTGAGCGAAAGAAGCAGGTACTTGGTCACAGAGACTCAGTACAGTAAGACAGGTCTATCTCATGCTATCACTATACGCATGATGATTACCTCAGTACGGTTAATGTTAATTTCCTTCTGTGGTACTGACAAGGATCATTTTCCTGAGAGCTGGAAGGAGATCCTGCTTTTCTTCCCCTCTGGCACCTCAGTAGATGTTTAGTATCTGCATTGTTAGCAACAGCACAGGCATAAAAGAGATTTGTTTCCATTGGGGAAAAAAAAAAAAATCTATGAAATTCAGCTTTGTTTTCATTAAATCTATTTTTTGGGTCCGGAGCATGACGGATGACAACCAATTCCAATGCAGCTGAAAGAGTAATTTTAAAAGACAGCGAACTGCAACAAAGGCTGAAGCTTGGGTGGGACACGTGGTCGGCTTTGTGGCCAAAGTTGCGTAAAGGAGAAGTATATTCGTACGTGACAGCATCTTTGTCAGAGGGAAAAGGCAGGAAGATTAAATAGAGTGGATGTTACAACATGTGTTTAATGTACTAAAGTAGGCTCGTTGCCTCAGTAACATATACTTTGATGAGAAGAATTTGAGATCGTCTCAGATGATAGAAGGTGAAATGTTCATGGCAGAGACTACAAAGCAGCAACGTTTCTTTTGCAGGTGCTTGAGCATCAGTGTTTATTAGTCATATATCACAGGAAAATCCATTTTGGTAATGTAAATAACTGATTGGATGTTCACAAAAGCAGATTGAAGTTATAAAATCAAGATGTTGATTGTAGCATTGCTCTGTGGTACATCCAATGTACTTTTCAATCTGAATGGAGGTATTGATGTTTTTTAGTTTGCCCTATCTACACTTAATTAGATGAAACACATTATAATTTTCTGTGCAAGGTTACATCATCTCAATTTTATAAAAGATGAAGAGCCCATAGAGTTGTATTGGACTGCTGTTTGACTACTTTTTTTTTTTTTTTTACCAGTATCTGCGTTATAGGCAAACACAGAACATTAAATTAATTGGTCTTGCAAGATGTCCTAGCAAGATGCTAGGGATGGTGGAGTCACCATCCCTGGAGGTGTTTAAAGAATGAATAGATGCGGTGCTTGAGGATATGGTGTAGTGGTTAGGGAGATGCTGGGGGAAAGGTTGGACTTGATGACCCTGGAGGTCCTTTCCAACCATAACGATTCTGTGATTCTGTGATTCTGTGATGATTCTGTGACTCCAAATGGGTAATAAGTTAACCACTATGACTACATAGAAACTTATATTCTGTGCCTTGCCACAACCTAAACATATGCATATCTGATCAGATGTCTCTGGAAACTAAAATACAGGAGGCTGGTTTGTGCTGGAGTGTCTCTCCTACATAGGCAGGCCATGCCCAGTGCTGACTTCCAGAGCAAAAACCTTGGGAGTGCTCCCATGCCTAATATGTATACACTGTAAAATAACATCACTGTAATAGCTGCATAAATAAAATACCAATTTAAATGCATATGCACAGAGCACAATTTCAAAGGGCTTGATAAGCCAGTCAAATAAAAAATCAAACTTTCTAGATATTTCTCATTCATAGCATCATTTTCACAATCAAGTATTTATACACTGCCTCCTGGTGCCAACACTGTTTGAAAAGAGTACAATGTTGCAGCACTAAGATTTACTTCATTGTCCCCTATTGCAAAATATTGTTGAAGAAAACAGGATCCTTACATTCATTTCAATGATTAGTAATGTTCCACTTGTTAGGTAATGACTGGCAATTTCTAAAGCTGCCAGGAAATCAATTTTCATGTAAATTGTACTAAGCGTGAAGTAATGGCAACCTTATTCAGGTATTTGTTTAAAAGGAAAAATAAATTTTAAAGCATTATTTTTTTTTGTTCTTGTTTTAAATCCTATAGTCTCCTGATGTTTATATATATATATATAAAGTCCTTGCAGCTTTAGATCTTCCAGTGTATGTATTTCATCATAATACTTTCTACTAAAACACGTTCTCTGTAGTTGCAAAGTATTTGGATATATGCTTCAACAGAACAGATGGCAAAGAATCTTGACTGTTAATCAGTGGCAGAATAAACAGAATAAAGGAATCTTGTTGTTAAATACAATAACATACAGTTTTGGACTGAGATAACTGTGCTGGGGGAAATACTTAAGATATAAACTATATTTCACTGTACTGCTGCAGAATTAAGGACAATACATCTAACGAATCTTCTCTCATGAGGAAAAGATCAAAAAAGAAAGATAAGGATAGAACTGTGGTCATTTCCAGGCCCCGTGACCTGAAGACAGAATCTTCTTTTAGGTTTATGACATTTTGACTTAGATGAGGGATTATGTGTGACCTCTAAGCAGTCAACTGCTAAGCAGCAATACGATTAACATTTCATAAAAGCACTCAAGATCCTCTACCTCAGTGCAGAAAAATGAAGATGTGGGACTGACATTCAAGATGAGTGGATCACAGACTACTTTGTGATGTGCCAGACTTATCATCAGTACTAGAAACATAGCAAAGACATAAACTATGTGGATAGAGGAAGGTGGCTGGCACCTTTATAACAGGTGAGACTGATGCAGCCAAGTTGCTGATACTAACTACTAGCTTTTCCCCATCTTTTTTGGTGCTGCCTCTTCCTTTGGGCTGCAGCTGCCAACACATGGCCCAACTTCTCCTATTGCCTCCAGGTGGGAGGACGGAGGAGGCAAAGGGAAGGAAGAGCTCCACCAGCTGTTGGGAGAATTGTGAGAGCCGTCAGGAAGTCAAGAGCCGAGCTCACACGCTTCCACTGAAAGGCAATGACACTACAAGGGAAGTATGGTGACAGAGTACAAAAAAATATAAGTTTTATCTGATATTTACCATTTCTACAGGCAAATGAGAAGAATCAGCAATCAGCACATATACTATTAATTTTGCGTAGTTTTCCTACAACAAGTCCAATATTTTTCCAGCTACAATGGTAGTTAGATACATAGAAATAGGAAACTTGCTATTTGTCAGGTCAGAGGGCTCAGACTAACATTTTTCCTCAAAAAAAGAGAACAGTTTATGTTTTCATGTGAATCAAATAATTTAGATCTTCTATGCATGTTGGGCTGTTGTACTCCTCGTTCCACTTACGGAAGCACTGTCCTTATTTTACCTCATATGAAGTATTATGATTCAGTTGTTTTTATTCTGAGTGAGAATTATTTTTATTCTTTACACCAAGCATTTATTGTGTGATGTCTTCAATCACCTCACAAATTCATAGTAGCAGCTGCTCCACACCATCACAAGCATTAAAGAAATGCTGCTATGTTTCATATCTTATCATTAAAACTTGAAAAAACATGAAAAACAAAGCAAAAGGAACAAATGTCAACAAAAATCCCTGTCGTACCAAAAAAAAAAACCCAACCCAAAATACATCATCACATGTAAACAAAAAAAATATTGTTTGACAAAAATTATTTATATTGCTAGTATATTCACTGTGGATGTGTATTAGAAACAGGAGCATTAAGAATCCCTGAATTTTGTTGTTCAGCTTAATGTTTCTTGTGGCTTTTTAGAATCCCTCCTTTTTAGATGCACTGCAAGGGAACGCACAAAAACAGGTGCCTACAGCCCTCAGATTTACTAAGACTGTTTATTTTATTGTAGTTGTTTTTTCTCCAGGACAGCTTTATGATCTGACATTTCCACATGGACAAAAAGTTAATTTCTATTGTCAATAATATTCCTAGATCGTACACAGGTTGTAAAAATCCACCTTAATTAATTTCTGGTTTATGTTTTAAAGCTGCCTGTATTTCAACATGCTAATAGAAAAGAAACACATTACTAAGCCGAACCTTGTTTTTCTTCACAAATCCATAACATCTGTAATTATACTTATTTTTGGAGAATTGTTGATGTTTAGGCCTAAATTCTCAGTCATTTCAGCTAATTTAAATTAAATTAATACAACTTCCAGGGTAACCCTCCTTTTTTATCCTTAATTTCTCATCCATCTACCTTACTCTTTCTAGTTTGGCCTGATACAGAACTCACTGGATAAGAATGTTTTCCCAATTTATTTATTTGACTCTAGTTCAGGAACTGTTTTCCTCCAACCTCTTTACTCTTTCTTGCCTGATCTAATATTCTCAAGGTCTTCATCTTTGTTTATTTCTGTTCGCTGATAGTCTCCCTCTTTTCTAATACCCTTGTGATCTTAATATTCATTTCCTTCATCTGGTGGTTTCATTACCTTCTCGTGGAGACACTTAAAAACCAGACAGCAGTAGCTAACCTAAAATTTCCCCTCTAGCAATTTCATTGCTGTTTGGATATGGTCAGCAGATAGTCCATGCAGCACCACCTGGAGTACTTCCAGTGCTAATGTTTTTTGTCATAAGTCTTTCCCTCCAGGATCATAGGTTGGGAGGTGCTCTTCCAGATGAGGTCTGTAACTGGCTTGTCAGACCCTCTTATTCCAATCAGTGCCAACACCCAAATCAACCCATGCAATCTCACGCCTGTGAGATAATAATGTTACATGAAATAATGTTTCTCCCCAAGGCATCACGTACACGGGCAGATTCTGAGGGTTTTGCAGATTACATTCTGTGTCGCCCTGAATCCTTTCTCTGAGAGCCTAGACATGTATCTTCAAAGTGTCTGGTAGTCCTTTTATGAGCAGTTTCAGGTGGTTGAGGTCCACTGGTGCAATAATTAGTATCCCATGCCACTGCCTCTCATAAGCTGCCTGGATGCAAACAGCCTTTTGCATTCCTCCCACTATCACTAATAATCCTTTTACCTGGATAGTAACAGGCTCTTCCCTTTCTTTGGCATGCACACCCACAACCCAATAAGCCACTCAGGACATGATCGATCAGTCACCTGGTAGCTTGCCATTCAGAAACACTCTTGGACCTCAAAACCCTGCTACCTGACATCACTCATCGATACCAGATCTCCTCCAGTTAAAGAGAGTCTCCACAAATATTTGGTCTCAGTTACAATCAGCCTGTGTGAAAACCTGTCCTGGAGCTTATTGAGCTTGGATCCCGAGCAGGGGTTCGTACAGAAAATACTTCAGGGGTTCCCAGAATGTAATTCTGTATGTCTCTCTGTTTTAATAACAGGTTGCACCTCCTTTTCCTCCAAATCCTCCGTTTCATCAGAACTGTTTTCATCAGGGTCTCCCCAGGGGTCCCCATCTGAATCCTTGGGGTCTGCACTCATGATTAACTTCTAGATTTGGACAGCAATGGGGGATTTTTTTTGTTTGTGCAAGCATAAACTCAATTAACATATGCATCCACTCCTTTTATTTTTTCAGTTCTCTCTCCAAACAACATATTTTTGTTGCTAAAATTTTGGAATGGTCCTGCCCCTGAACTAAACAGGCATCTAGGATGGCACACATAGCCCCTTTATCTGCACCACCCAAAACCTTATGGGGCTTTGTTCCAGCCTTTCTATGATTGCCACAGGGTCGGACCACTTCTCCCACATCCATTGTACACCTGGGGGAGAAGGTGCGAATTTGTATCTCCATAATAATTCCTCTATCAACATCCTGCAATATCTCAGAGGTACCCACAAAAAAAGAGCAGTAGCTACCCAAAATGTGGATTTATTACAACCAAAAATTACACAACACTCCAACAGACCAAACTAAATCACAAGTTTGGATGTCAGGCACAAATATACTACAACACAACTATTTCTTAATTTTTGTGAAAATTCTTTTTAGAAAGATGAACCAAAATGTGCACACACACACTCATAAAAGGGAAAACCTCCCACTCAAAGGTACCCAGAAAGGGGATCGCTCACCCAAAAAGGGATGAGGATTCAGTGAAGAGTATATCCAGATGAAGTATTCACTCACCAAAATGGAGGGTGAGGGCTCACTCAATCCACGGAAGTTTCCTTGTGTGGTGTTCTGATCCAAGGGGAGAGTCCCCTACTGCAGACTCACTGCTCCAAGGAGGACTGATTCAAATCAGCTCTCTGATGGGACTCCGTTGATACCCTACTCAAGTCTGAACTGTGGCCATTTTAATTAGTTGTGGGCAAGTCCACTGACAGCGGTGAGCTAAGGCACCATGGCCATGAAGCTTGCACCTTTATCAGGTCTTTGAAAAGCCTGGGTCATTGTCAAGTCTTTGTCAGGGCATGTGCATCTGCCACATGCTTACTACCTGATCTTAAAAGCATATCTTCACCACTGTTTCCTGCTTTCAACATACCTGAAAACCTTTCTTTCCTCTTCCAGGCACGTTGTTCTTCAGTTCCTTTCTTGTCTGCCACCTTTGATCTGCCATTCATCTTCGAATGCATAAGTGTAAAAGCCTACCATTTACAAAAATGAATGAAGCAAGTATTCTTCTCTGGAGGCTCTTCAGCTGGATTTTTTAATTTCTGGACACATCATGAGTTCAGAAATTTGCCTAGTTGTGTAACACTGGGCGAATCATTTTAGCTCTCTGTGCTTCTATTTTCTTTTTTCACTGCTGGAAATACCAGTTTCTGTCTTTTTTATATGGCTTCTGTAGGAATAAACAGATGTAGAATTGTAACACAGTTGGACATCATGGTAATAGGGTTATGTAGAAACCTTAGACTGATCAGCAGTTTGTGGCATTGTACACATATTGTGTATGGCCTCAGGACAGTAAAATGAGACATATTTGCTATCTAGTGTGTTCACAGAGCAAAAGACTGGAAAGGACCTACTGCTGTTTTTCAGAGAGTGCAAACAATGGATGTTCATTCTTCTTCACCTTATCCAGGGTATTAATAATACTAGAGATTTATTTCCAACTTCCAAAGAGGTTCAGTACAGTCATTAATTATCCCAACCATGCTAGATCTGGAGATGATGCTACAAAAAGATTTACTCTAAGATTGTCTACAGCTTGTTCTTTCTCACAATTTCCATTAGAATAAATGATTGAAATTCATCATAGTTCAAGAAACAATAACATTTTTACTTTTGTTTTCAAATTGTTGAGACAAATAAATTATATCTGTGTATTATGTTTGGTTTTGTTCACCATTCTCTTCATAAGTCCAAAGAAGGAAAAGTTTCAAAACTTTGAAATTTGCTTCTGGAACTTTGTAAGTTTCAACCCCAAACATATTTGGACAACATACTTCTATAAAAACTATTTTGTAGTGTGTTTAGGACTTTTTTTTTCTCTTCTACAATGCATTTCTGTTATTTCCTCTCTTATGTGACCAAATAACATTGTAGAGTTTATTTTTTTTTACAACTCATTTTAATTTTTATTTCGCAAACATAATTTAATAGTTTTATAAGATGGAGCAGAATGAGTAGGAAAAAACCCCAGCAATTAAAAACCCACTTCTGCAGTAATTACTATTTCATACTTAAATGTTATCCATATAGGTGGTTGCACTTTTTTTCTGCTTTGCTTTATTCTAAAAACCTGAACAAACTTTGGAAATTTATCTGAAAGCAACTTTCCCTGAGTGAAGCCTGTCTTTTTTTGTCTTCATAGATGTTGACACAGTAGGTTTGATTTTTAATGAAGAGGTATTTTCAGCCACCTAGAAGAAAGAATGAAAGATATCAAGACAAAGTCAACTGGTAAGTTATTAAACCCTGGGGAGGGAAGCAGGATACAAAACACTGTTCATGTATTCCTAGTTTAAGACAGAAGAACTGCATTGTTAGCTGTGTTTACAAACATTCAACAAATTAGTGAATTAAAGTAAAAGGGGAATTAATAACATAACATTGTTTTCCTGACCACTGGTTTATTTTTGAAATTTATATATATTGCAACTACCCACTTGATTAGAAGAAATGTATTAGGAAAGCAGTTCTGAATTTTAAAAAGCCTTTTCCCAAACCTCTAATTTGAATAAATGTACCTCAAAGCCTCCAGTATTTTACTATTAAACATGATAAGAAAAAACGAAACAAGTGTTTGCATATGAGATCACCACAAGATGATTCTCCGACTTCCAAGGCAGACAGAATAAATCATACAAATAAGCTAACATGTCAAATCAAAGTGAATTACTTCAGGGAAGAGCTCTTTCTTCTGAAACTAAAAGAAGGAAAAAAAAATAATAATAATAATGAGACGTAGATCATAATTCTGTTCCTCTGGTTTTGGTAGTAAAAGGATGAAAGGTATGTTTGCAAATATATCAGTAGCTATAGCATTGAGAAGTAAACACAGTATGGGCCATAAAGAGATTGCTTTATGTAACCCATTTTACAGAATTTTATTCTTTCAACAGGAAGTATTAATACAGAGTTTGAAGAACACTATAACTAAACTGACTTCTTTCACTTTGAGCTTCAGCAGTTTTCTCATAACTTGGGTAAAAAGCTCTGGGAAATAATATTATATTATTGGAGTGGAGTCTCCTTCTCTGGAGACTTTCGAAATCTGCCTGGACATGTTGCTGTATAATCTGCCCTAGGGGAACCTGCTTCAGCAGGGGGTTGGACTAAATGATCTCAAGAGGTGGCTTCCAACCCCTGCCATTCCGTGATTCTGTGGTTCTGTGATTATTCTTTCAAAATGTTAAAACCAGGTAGTTTTCACAATATGATCCCAGTAGGGAATTTTTGATCTGTCCATGGATCCTTCTTTTCACAGTGAGAAAGAAATGATTGCACATTATTGTCTCTCCTCTTCCTCTTGAAGATAGTGACCACATTGGTTGGATGGTGATGTACATCTAATACATACACATATACATAAATATATGATGAACAGACTTTATCCTCTTCTCCAGTAGCACTACACTGAGGGTAACATAATCCACATTACATATGTATTTGAAATGACGTGTTTACATCCATTTGGAAGATGAGAACAAATTATTAAGGAAAGAACTAGTACAAGTGCACAAAGTTTTTCTACAGAATCATGGTTTCCACTGATATGTTTTCATATGGGGGTTGGACTTGATGATCCCCAGAGGTCCCTTCCAACCCCTAACATTCTATGATTCTATGATATCTGCTGAGTTTGGAGTGAATGGTGAGGAGGAAAGGGGAGGTAAGACAAGATAGCACTGTTTTGTGTGGCTGTAATGTTGTGGACGTTTCCAACAGTGAAGGGCTTTCCTCATCAGAGTCTGGACAGTGCATTGAACTTCCTGCTTCTATGGGAGTTACTCAGATTCACAAAAGGAATGAAACTGATCCTTTGTTAAGTACTTAGTGTGGAAAGATCATTGATAGCCATGGATAGTAAAAATAAGGTAAGTATATATTAAAGTGAAAGACTGGAGCAATTCAAAGTTTCATTGGATCTGATTTTTTTTTCTAAATACAGAGGACAGATGGGGGAAATCAAGACACTCTTTATAGTATATCTGCCAGCAATGCATATTATTGTAAAGAAGCTAATCAGAAGGAAGCTCTATGATACTTGCAGATTCTGTAGAACTTTATGTGGAATTTTTTTCACTTGATGCAGGTAGAGATTGAATTCGAAACTGCATTTTATAAAATAAAGTGTGTTGCAGACTACGTAAGTGCAACAGAGAGGTATGTTTTTAACCAAAGACCCTGAACAAAGTAATTAAGTCTGTAGGCACATGATGTTTGTGTCTTTAGTTCTGCAAGTAACTTAAGTGACAACTAAGTATTAGGTGGCATATCCTTTAAGGATGACAATTCTGAAGTTATTACAGAAAACCAGACGCATAAAGGTCACTTAAAATAAGAAGAGAGATGCAAAAGTTTTCTACTGGCTTCAAATGCAAACAGTGAGAAAACTATTAAGACATGTTGCTGACATCAAAAGCACAGGCCAAATCAAATAGATGGTTCTGTATTGCTAGCATAGAAAATTTAAACTCCAAGACTGAGGTGTTTTAGGCAATATGGAAAAGGAGACATTGTTTTTTTATTTTTACTCCATCTGAGAGTACCTTCTGGAGCATCCACAAGTCCTATGAGCAACTTGTTCCAGTGTCTCACCACCCTCAGAGTGAAGAATTTCCTACTAATTTTCTATCTAAATCTACCCTCTTCCACGTTGAACCGATTACCCCATGTCCTATCACTACAGACCTTTGTGAAAAGTCCCTCTCCAGCCTTCCTCTAGGCCCCCCTTTAAGTACTGAAAGGCCACAATATGATCTCCCCAGACCCTCCTCTTCTCCAGGCAGAACAAGCCCAATTCTCTCAACCTGTTTTTTAAAAAGAGGTGTTCCAGCTCTCGAATCATCTTTGTGACCCTTCTCTGGATTCTCTCCAACAGGTCCATGTGCTTCTTCTGCTGGGGGCTCCACAGCTGGATGCAGTACTCCAGATGGGGTCTCACGAGAGCAGAGTAGAGGGACAGAATCACTTCCCTTGACCTGCTGGCCACACTTCTTTTGATGCAGCCCAGGATATGGTTGGTTTTCTGGGCTGCACTTGCACATTGCTGGCTCATGTTGAGCTTTTCATCAAAAGTCTCCAAATAAATTTTTGAATACAAAAACCTAATACCAAACACTGGAGACCTGTAAAACTATTGAAGAGGCAGATAAGACAAAATAGTAACAAAATAATAGGAATCTAGTGGTCATGGATGCTTCAAAGGAAAAAGGTGTATATCTATAACAAAAAATTATAAATACACCTTCTTGTTACGGAAAGTAGTCTTATAGTTATTTGAGGTCATTTGACACAGAAAATAGTAGAGCACTAGAAGAAAGGAAATCAACTGGAACTGATTCTGAGACGGGCATAACAAAATGACAGTGCTAAAGTTTGTAGTATCATCAGTGAAGGTGGATCATATTCACACAACAATAATAAAGGCAATGCTCTAGCACAGCCTCAAAGGTATTCATACAATAGTTGTGGAGATTTAAATAGTGAAACTACACACAGTGATTGTAGTTATATTTTGGTTCTGAATATTTGGAATTCCACTCTATGTATGTTGTTTGAAAGACTACAAAGTGATGTAAACACCTTAAACAATACAGAAGTACTAATATAGGACCTGATGAGGTGATTGGACAGTAGCAAATCCATATGGCTAAAGATTTGATCTTCCCAGATTTTTTTGCTTGCTTTTACTTTAGTGGGTTCCAGGTCTGTTTGATTCACGCTAAAAACCCGTAGCAAAAATACCTCCCTCCACACCTCCACCTCAGGAGTAAAATATGCTGAACAAACTAATGACTCATTTTGGGACCCTGAGTATCTAAGCAATAAATTCTGATTATTTGACAAAGACAATGTGTTTTGAATAAAAAAATAAAACGATTGTATAACACAAACCTAATAGTTGACAGTTATTTCCTCATACTGTTTGCTAATAAAGCTTTAAAAGGTGCATAGCAAAATGTAAATGAGAAAGTAAATTTATATTTTCCTACTTCATTTTCATCATCTCTTAAAAGAAAATCTTCCATCCCTATAGAACAATTACAGATTTTTTTTTTTTCCGCATGCTTTTATTTTCTTTCACTATGCAGGTTACCAGTTATGAGCTTCACTAATTGGAGAAAATGGATTCAGTCTCAGAGGAAACTTCACATTGCATTTCAGTAGCAATGAGCTGTTTTCGAGGTAGAGACTTATCTTAAAAACATAGTTTTAGACACCTGGGGATGGTGGAGGAGGAGGTGCAAAAAACCTTCAGAGACTTACAATGCAATACTACAATACTGATTTCTTCATTTTTCTTTGCACCATTATTGCTGGGTCCCTCCAGCAATAGGGGAGCCAGCTGCTAAGTCATTGTTCCCTACAATACTTCAATAACATAAATACAATATAGATAAAAATTGTAGCAAAGAGATATTGAGAATGAGATCTCAGATAATTTAAAGTTAAGGTTTAATACACAGCAAGAAAAATGTCAATCTTTATAATTCTTCAATCAGATGCATATATGTAGGTATAATTTAAGTATCAGGAAACTAAAGTGTCAATCAAGGTAAAAATTATGTATGTATATAGGATAAATAGTGAGCGGGATTATTCAGTTTGTAAACTGAAGCATAAATATAAAACCTTTCTACATTAAAGCCTAATTTTGTTATCGGTACATCCCCAGTTTAGTTTCTTTCTCTTCCCTCACTTGCATACACACACAGATGCATGCTTGAAGAAATGATAAGCTGCTTCCTTCTCTGCCGGAATATAAGTGTTTGCAATGTTCTTACAAAAGATGATACACGCTCTAAATTTAAGTCCTAATAACTACACCAAAGGGGTAGAGTTTTCACATTATAGATACAGATAGTAGCAAAGACTTCTAAAACTATTTTCATTGCTTCTCTATATATTGAATATGATACTTAAGCTAAAGTTGTAGTAGAGGAACTGTTACTAGAGGAGTCAGGATATTATACAAAAAAAAGATAGAATGGACCTTAATTAATTCTACATCTTATTCATAAAGTTACATGGCTGAAATAGGCAGTCATACCTTAGATGTGATAAATTCGGCCACACATGATTTTAGGAAAAAATGAGGCAGTGGGGAGAAGTGAAGAAAAAAAAAGCTAGAACAAAACTAATGAAATGCTGCTCTGTGCAATACCAAGGTATAATATTCACTAAACTCCTCTTAATAAAACTGAGGTATTACGTAAACAAAGTTCTAGTGCAATTAAGGCCCGCTGTGTGATCACAATATACGCATTTAGCGAGATGAAGGACTTAACTCTCTGTAGATAGTAAAAGGCCAAAGAGCAACCATGAGCAAATATATAGGTTGCCTAAGTCTCCTTCTCTACCGTTCAGATATTAGACTTTCACTGCCTTTCATAATCATTTATTTAGACTAAGACTGTCACATTTTTGGTATTTGTACATACGCATGTGACAGGATACCAACCACAGAAAATCCTAATGAATTTCAACATATACAGTGTTGAAGATGTGCATATATTTGTACAGAAGATGATCAACAACACAGTTTTAGAGGCCTTTCTGACAGTTTCCTCTTAAATTACCTTATAGTGACAAGATACAGCTAGTTTGATTTAATAGCAAGCTCACAGCTTGAAGCAGTTTAGCTAAATCCTTTTAAAATTGATTGTTGAAAAAAAAAAAAAAAGTTTTGTCAGTTTTTGCACTGCTTAATTTGTTTATCTTTTTCGTTGTTTGCTAAACTGGAGCCACAAGTAACCTTTTCACTTTGAGGCGAATTCAATGCATGAATATCTTCATAATTCATCAGTTAACCACTGCTGACTGGGATTCACTGTGATCTGGAATGCAGTCATGTAGGAAACGTATTCCTGAATAATATATTTACATCTGTAAGAGTAGAAAAGTGAAATGTTGCCAAACTGAAACAGGTAACCATACCTTATAGGTGATGAATTTCTGAAACATAAGTTTTTAAGACAGTGAGGGCAGTGGGGAGAACTGATGAATTTAAAGCTAGAATGATAACTGATTAAATGATGAAAGAACAAAAGGAAAAAAAACATTCTGTCATGTACTATTTTTTTGGCCAATAGATGTATTTAACACAGAAACAATCTTTTACCTAAAGAGTTGAAATTTTCTGTTCAGCAGCTTCTTCACTGAACTACAACTCAACATACCTGTTCCGTGGTCACATCTGGGGTCCAAAAAGCTTTGGTGCCTGACAGTTGTGTTGCTCGTAGCTCTTAGGGCATGACGGCAGGCCAGCTCCTCCACACACCAAATTGAATTCTTCCTCCCAGGGCCATACCACTTACTTCTAATCTCTGGGACAAGGCTCAAATATCAGAAACAAGAGTATGGGAGGGAGAGGGAACTATCTTCAGCTTGACATATTTTCTGAATCTGATCAGGATGTGTATCCAGGTGATGCAAACTGGGAAGTGCTTAGAAATCCCAGAGTACAAGCAGAACTAAGGGTTTATTTTGAGTATTATTGTAACACCTAATGAGTATATTTTGTAGTGCATAGCTCTTTTTGTACAGACTACGTATTTCTTTCAGTACAAGTGCTGCACATTTCTCATAGATCAAACCAACTCAATTTAACCAACAGAAGCTGCTTAACTTTCAAGAGAATCTGGATCTTGCTTTCCAACAAAAATGGAGATTTAGAGTGTGAGGATTTTGTGCAAATCTGCTGGAAAATAGAACTGATTTAGATTGTCTGCCACTGGACTGCAGTTGAGTAATCTGCAGGTATCTTTAGGGGACCCTTCATGATCTTGATATTTTTCAGCTCTTTCAGAATGATGCTTAATGCAGCATAGCTCTGACCACAATTTTCCTGTTTCCTACAAGAGTTCCCTAACTGGGTTCAAGATGTCGTGCTTCTTGGTAATATTTCCTATAAAATAATGACTGTGGTGAATCTATTTGACAGAATTCATGTTCTTTTTTATGACACTACTGAAAGTAATAAAAAAGACAAGATATTCTCAGTATAATTTCCATTTATGTAAGGAACTCTTTTTAATAAACTGCCCAACTCTATTAGTTTGCCATGAAAGATCAATATTTTTAATAATGAGGCAGCTTTACATTTCTAAGGAATAAATTTTTTAACAGTTCATTCTTGCCTTGAGATGGTGTTACTGTTATTTTTGTTATCTGTGTGTGCCTATATGTTCATTAATCCATAAACTCATTACCCTGCTGTCGCGGTCCGGGCGCAAGCGTCCGTGCCGCCTCCCAAAAGGGAAGAAGATCTAGGGCAAAACAAAATACTTCCTTCCCCAGACCCGTAGGCAATTACAGAGACCAATAGGTATTTAATAAATTTATTACCAAATATATTTACATAAATAGCATCTACTCTATGAAAATACCACAATACACCACACCCACCCACTTACTATTCCTTTCCTGAGGAGAGTTAGAAAGCCACAGAGGAGATAGGGCAAATAAGAACCTAACTGGGTCAAAATATGACCTATATGTAGATGGTGTGTTGTGGGTGCGATGGTGTGTCTCTGTATGTGTGTGTCAGGTATATCTACCCCTTTCCCGGTGTGTGACGATGCTTCGGGCGAGGTCTGGCAGGATGTGGCTCAGGTCTCACTGGCTGGCGGCGTGGCAGCTCAGCGTTCCGACCTGGCGCATGTCCAACTGCAGCCAGTGGTGGTGCGTGGCGGTGCACCTCTCTCCAGTGGTGCGGCTGCCTCTTAGCGGCTCCTTAGCGGCGCAGCCCCTTCGGCAGCGGCGGCTCGCACACCTACACAGCGGCAGGGCACAGGCACAGCCCGGTGGCTCCCAAGGCAGCCCGCAGTGGCTCACCTGCCCACTCGGTCTCTGAGTGGCACGGTGGCAGGGTCCCGGGTGGCACGGCGCGGCAGGGCCCTGGGCGGTGTGGTGCAGCAGGGCCCAAAGTGATGTCCTTCAGCATGGCGCAGGAGGGAAAAAGGGAGGTTTTGTTTTTCCCTCCTGCTTTTATATTATCATGTTCACACGATTTCTGACTTCCAACTTCTGCTTCCTGAAGGACTTCCCAATAATCCATGAAAGTTGTAGTTCTCTTTAGCTGACTTAGGAAGACATTTCAAAACAGTGGATCGGTTTCCCACATGCAGTAAGTGGGATAAATAGTATTTGCTTCACAACTGCCTTTACTGCTTGAATCAAAATGCTGTAGATGCAGTGAATAGTGATCAAGGGTATGATGTAGCTTCTGCAGAGGGAAGCTAATGAAGCTAAGCAAGCAGCCTGCTGCCCAAGAGGGGTCATCCGAGAAATTGTTAAAACTCTTGGGTGGCATAGACAACAAGAGAAGGGATTTATTGTCCACTTCCTCTTCTGATGAAAAAAAACCCCTATGAGGTACTTAATAAACCTAGTGGAAGAGTAGCTCAGAACAAGTAATAGAAAGGGACTCTACCCTCTGCAACAAAGACTCTGTGTCTTAGTATGTCACGGATTCTAAAATTCCATATAGACTCAAGAGGAAATATTTTAAATTTATGGGAAAACAAATCTGTTGGGCTTTTCTTACATAAATAGGTGTTTAGCATTTGATGTCCTTTGCATGTTACTAGTCACCTAACCATTTGAGTTCATGAGTTCTTTTGGTAATGGTTTCTGACACACAGGATCAAAATTTCACTTTAATAAGACAGAAATTCTTGCAAAGATGGACAGTTTCCCAAACCTAAGTATCGTTTAGTTTCACCTGCAGTTCAGATTTAGACTGGATCTAGATTCATATTTAATGAGTAAGCCACTGAATTACAGTTGAAACAGTAAGCTAATTCCACCTAACTTTCAGCAACAAAATTAAATTCCCTTAGTATGTATTCTAAAACACTGGAATCAGAAAAGAAATATAACTGAATTTTTCCTCTTTTTCAAAGAGCATTTTCATTTAAGCCTTTCTTTTTTTAAATTTCTTTGTATAAAGATTTTCCTCCATCACAGCTTTGTTTTGTTAACTTAATTAATTAGGGAACAGCTGAGTAAGACACCTTCCTCTAAATATACTCTTACATTAGTATCCCAATCTGCTTGTATTGATTAAATAGGTATCGTTTTCACTCCGCTGTGTATAAATAATGTTCATCATGTTCTGCAGTTTATAAAGTGATTTGAGAAGAGCAGAACTTACTGCATTAACTTCAGGTTTTGATTGCAATGGAAATATTTTATCCCCTGCTGCATTCACACTCTGCTGCCCTTCTGGATAGTGAAAAAATAAGTATTTCTTTGCCATTGGTGGTGAAATTACACAGTCATCTTTTCACAGAACTGTTTTTGTTTAATTTTATTTTTGTATAGTATCAATCGATTTATTTATAGTGACAGATGACTAGTAAGGATCAAGTAAATGTAGTGTCTTTATTTGAATGAAATGTGAGAGATCATGAGTACTTGTGAAACCTACAGGGTCTTAATGGTGTGACCTGTCTCAACCTTGCTTGGGAGAAAAGCATGGGTAAGAGTATAGCATTTTACTGCAGCATGTTTAACACTGTTGGTTGTCTTACTGTCTCTGAGACAGATATGGATCAACAGCCTATGGTATCAATCTGTAGTTTTTGGCCATTATTAGTTGTTCTGAGCAGGTACTAACAAATATAATTTTTTACTACACACCATTAGTTTGTTCTTTAGACATGTCCTGTATCTGAAATTAAATACTAACAATATACTTGTATTCTACCATCTTTTTGCCAGAAAGAGGTATTTCAGCTGCTGAGGGAAGAATAGAAATTTATGAGAAAATCAATATTTAAATGAATAACTTTCACATCAACTGCAGTGGCAACCAGAGTGTTATCTAATGCAAAGCCTAGTATAGTGTATACACAATTTTCAAACTTCAAATTATTTCAGAAGTAGACATTTTGGTAAACCTTTCTTAGGTGCTACGGCAGTTGTCTTGTACATTGCATTGTAATGACCTATATTCCTACAGTAGAAGGATTAATGCACTCACCCCTTCTCAGACATGTTTACTGAGCATAAGTAGTGCATAAGTAGTACATAAGTTTCTTACCCTACATTTTTTATGTATTGGCTGAATTCCTTTGGTGAGTTGACCCTGGCTAGACATGAGGGTGCTCACCAAAGATGCTTTATCACTTCTCCTCAGCTAAACAGAGGAGAGAAAATACAGTAAAAGGCTCATGGGTCAAGATAAGTACAGGGAGATCACTCACTAATTATTAGCAATAGCAAACCAGATTGGGGAAATTAATTTAATTTAGTACCAGTTAAAATCAGAGAAGGATATTGAGAAATTAAAAATAAATCTTAAACCTTTCC
>JAVSBS010011322.1:10091-20579 GCA_033124195.1 Coracias cyanogaster
TACAAGGTCCTGCAGCTGGGTCAGGACAATCCTTGCTATCAATATAGGCTGGGGGATGATGTGAGAGAAAGCAGCCCGGTGGAAAAGGACTTGGGGGTACTAGTGAATGACAAGTTGGACATGAACCACCAGTGCACACTTGCAGCTCAGAAGGCCAATCGCATCCTGGGCTGCATCAAAAGAAGTGTGGCCAGCAGATCGTGAGAGGTGATTCTGCCCCTCTACTCTACTCTGGTGAGACCTCACCTGGAGTACTGCATCCAGCTCTGGAACCCTCAACACAAGAAGGACATGGACCTGTTGGAGCGTGTCCAGAGGAGGGCCACAAAAATGATCAAAGGGCTGGAGCACCTTTCCTGTGAAGACAGGCTGAGAGAGTTGGGGTTGTTCAGCCTGGAGAGGAGAAGGCTCGGAGAAGACCTTATTGTAGCCTTTCAATACCTGAAAGGGGCCTACAAGAAAGCTGGGGAGGGACTGTTTACAAGGGCATGTAGCGACAAGGGTAATGTTTTTAAACTAGACAAGGTTAGATTTAGATTAGGAAGAAGTTTTTTACTATGAGGGTTGTGGAACACTGGAACAGGTTGCCCAGAGAGGTGATGGAAGCCTCATCCCTGGACATGTTCAAGGCCAGGCTTGATGGGGCTCTGAGCAACATGATCTAGTTAGAGATCTCCCTGCTGACTTCAGGGTGTTGGGCTAGATGACCTTGGAAGGTTCTTTCCAACCCAAGCCATTCTATGATTCTATGATTGTACTTCACCATAGACTTCTGCTCAAGCCTTGTATCCCTTAATGGCTGTTGTAGTATTGGTTATCAGTGTATGTAGTTTTTTTGCAGCACTGTGCAAAAAAAAAAAAAGTACGACTGATTTAATGGGTAGTAATATCATTATCTTAACAAGTAGACACAATATTCCATTTAACAAGGGTTTTACTAGATCAGAAGTGTTTTAGGTGTTTTCAAATAGAAGTAGAAAGTATTTTATATCTTGTATCCAGCTTAACTGACATAGCACTCTTTAAGTATTGTGAAAAGCACTTTCTGCACACAATGCAAAGAGAATACGGGTGCTAACAGGGGTATGAACGTGAAGTCAAACATGTAAAAGCAACCTGTACCTCTGCCATTGCAATGACCTGGTAGCTGTGTGTCTCTGAGTGGAGGTGTCACTTGGGGGCTTATGAATACTGTAGCAGTTCAGGAGTTAAATTTTACTTTCTTTTCTAGGCCCAACAGATGTTCTGTCACTTTAATGACTCTAGGTACAGTTTCATCTATTTAGACTTTTATTACACAATTTTTCCAAACATATAAACACTCCATATCTGCTAAAACAGATGATTTTTTTTTTTTCTGTGATGGTGACTTTTTTCTTTTGCTATCCTTTTGGTTTAAGGCTATTTAGGTTGTAACAGTGAAAGTAGTGTTACTGAGAAATGCCTTAAATGCTATTACAAAAGTGGATCCTGGCTTTCAAATTAATTTGAAACAACTAAACTGAAAAAACCACACCAAAACCAAACAAAAAACCTAACAAAGCCTAAACCCAGTAAAACCCACTAAGGTTGGTAATAGACTGATACATGATAATGATTATTCTGGACTCTTGACTGGCATAAATGTTTTGGAATAGACCTTGATGTTGCTTGCCGAGAATGGACACTTGTAGCACTTTATGGGGGACTCCTAAATTTAGAAGGTGGCACTGAAATGGGTGCCTGGGCAAGTTTTCCTTGGCACAAAAATGGCGTAAGATCTGAAAGGACTCTTCCAATTTTTTTTATTATGCTGGACAATAGTAATTACAGCTGTAGTGATGAAAAAACAGATTCTGTAATAGTTGAGATGAGTTCCTGAGCAGCAGTTTGTGCCAGGTAGAGTGTTAATTACGGCTGGTTTTCTCTGGATTTCTGCAAATGCTCTTCTGAAAAATACCGTCATAGGAAGGGCATGAGTTTGGTCTAAGTGATGTGGAGGCACAAGTAGGAATGGAGAGTATGTCAAAACAGATCACTAAAGGTTGTTTTTCTTTTTCTGCATACCAGCAATGAGGCAGGGAGACAGTTTGCTGACAACTGGCAGAAGCAGCTTTGGGTGCAGAAGACAACAATTGGTTGTGAATCAGGAATGTCAGACATAAGTTACTTGCCTTGCCTGGGATAATTATTTAGACAGCTAACTTTCACCAGCAGCCATTCCAACAGCCTTCAGATGCCAGGGTGGAAGAGGGTAATAACCCAAAGCTCACCCCACTCATTCCCTAGCTCTGGCATGCTTTCACCAACCCTTTATGAACACACTGAAGGTCACATCAAGACATCTATGCAATTCAACCAAGTGCATCCAAGCTCTAAACACATTCAGATCTGTGTTTTCTTAAGCAAGTTTAAAAAGGCCATTTCCACCACTGTGATCCCGGATAATAAGAGCCAGGGTGCAATGAGTAGTTGCCATTTTCATGGAGTCTATATATAACACACTGCCTCCATTCTCTGCAGCTGCAAGGAGCTCAACCCTCTTTTGTTCCTTACCAGATATACTCTATGGGTTTAAAATAACATTTTTCTTTTAGGAAACTAACTTTGTATTTTGACCAAGTTCTTTCAGGTGAATAGAAAATCTCATTCCTCTGCTCATTTTCACAGGATTGGTTGGGTTGCTTGTGCATGCGAAGGCTGAATGTATGAAACTTCTCATTCCTTCTCCTGAAGGAATGTTTTCTCTATTTTCCACTGAAAAGCAGGCCTTGGGCAGACAACAACAAAACCAAATGTAATACCTGGAACTCACTATAAAATGCTGCAGAAAAAAAATACATGAGATATTTATTTGTCCATCTTGCTGATGAGAGAGCATAACATTTACAATTGTTCCTACAATGACAATCTGAACCTAGGTTAAAAACCAATGTCTCAACACTTCTAACTCTGGTGACTTAATTTACTTTTTTTTTTTTTCTTCTCTCTATGCATGCAACTGACCATTTTGAGAAGGTCTTGTCTTAATTAAGATAGTCCCAGCGTGCCACTTTAGGTCCCTAACAGAGTCTGTGGATTTTTCTTAAACAAAAAAATCTGTGTCACACTCAGTGCACAAAAATTAGCATCCTATTGTGGAGTTAGTCCACAGATAAAACTAAATTAATTCTCATTAATTCTGCTAGCTTCTTTTTCAATATGCTACAAGCTCCCCACAAAATGAGGTCTGTATATTTTCAAAATATTAACTACAACTGAATCTTCTTTTCAGATCCTATTGAAAATATAATCTCTACCTGCTTTCACTGATATTTTGTAGTATTTTTAAGTTTAAAAGTGTTTATTAAATTATCCATACACTAAAACTAGCTGTGGATAATTGAAAACATCAAAAAACCACAAACCTAGGCTTTTCCTTTTGGGATACAGAAGACTGCATAAGCCTTCTTGTATTTTGCAAGCCACATAACAGGTAACACTTTCTGAAATTACAGTTCAGAAACTCTCTCTGTTCATTCGGATATCTGCCACGCTAGGTAGGGCAGATGATAATTTAAGGATGAACATTTGTCCAGATCTATGTTCTTAGGCTTCCTGCCCTTCTCTCCCCCAAGACTTCATTGTCACTTTTGTTCTTTCCAAATATTCTCAATACCCTCCACGCCCAACCTTTTTTTGTCTTTCCACTAAACCAACATAAGGGTAAGGAGGGTGTAAAAGGAGAGCATTACCTGGTAATGTAATATTACCTGTAATATTACATCAAAACACATTTGCATCCTGGGCATGTTTTGCATCAGAGTACAAGATGCCAAATGGGACTTGTCACTGAGAAAAATGACAAAGACGTTCAAGTTTCTGCCACTTAGGATAAACGCAGGCATACACAGAGCACAACTGTCCTCACACTCACTTGAAGGGCACATTTTTCCAGTGGTTGGTTGTCCTTCATTACCAAGCTAGTTCAGAAGGAGGTATGCACACTTGAGTAACAACTAACTGCTTTCAAGAGAGAAAGGAGAAATCTCCAGGCCTGAACACTGGTCACTACAGACTTCTTGAGCACACCAAGGTAAGTGCAAAACCTGTACCACCAGAAGGTAGATGAAATGCAGCCTTTTATGCTTTTAAGTATGCTTTTAAGCTGTCCTAGGTGACACAGATGCTGTCTTGAGAACTCAATCATTAAAAGAAATTGCGCAACAGCTGCATTGCACTACTTGCCCAACTCAGGGCAAGGAAATTGCCAGCACTGAGAAATGTTGTAAACATTTTAAGAATGAGTAAAATGGCTTTTGTATTATCTCTAAATTAACAGCAAGTTGGATATAAGCCCAGCTGACAGGAATCTGCAAATCTGCATTTGAAAGCTGTAGCTATTGACTAGAAATTTTCTCTGTATTATGTTAGTTTCTTTGGTCTGCATTGCTTATTTCACTTATCTCCAGGATGGAACCATAAACTTTGTGTGGGCTAAATGGGAAAGAAAATTTATTATAATGTGGTATTTTCTGGTTTCTTATGAGAGATAGTTACTGCCCTGTCTTGAAGAAATGAGTAAAGGCCCCATACCTTCAGCTGTGGGAAGTAAAAAAGGAAGTACTTTTTATAACTTGCTATGAGATTAGAAGTGCATTATTACTACAGTGTCATGGTAAAATACGTTGGACCTTGCACACTATCCATGACTTGTATGGAGCTGGTGACACAGTGAAATAGTATATGTATCAAGTGTTTGCATATGGACAGTTACATTAAGTGTTTTCCTAAGAGATGACATCTTCAGGAATTGCATAATAATACTGAGATTAATGCAGTCAGTTAGGATTTTGTAGATATTAACGCTGTGACATTAAAGTCTGATGGGTGTTTAGTTCCTGCAGATATTCCCAGCTAGACAAGAACAGAGAATATTAGCATTGTGCAAAGGCATCTTTCATGTGGTCCTAAAGGAAAAGCAACGTGACTTTGGGGTGTGAAGTCGGCAGGTTCCTGCACAGATAATCTTTTTTTCTTGAGTCTTGTATTGAAATATAACAATTGTAAATATACTTTGTATCTTAACTATGTTATTTTGCTGCACTGTAAAAGTACTTTCTGCTGATGAGTCTTACTACTTGTTAGTTACTTAATGTAAACACCAGACTTAAAGAAGGACACCATGCTTTCCTGCTTTATTTGATATCATTGTAAAATAGACCACATGGATATATTTGTTTATAACCTCTTGTAGGAGGCTACCTCTTTTTCAAGGAACAATTTTACAATTTTTTTCTCACTACTGGATTTTTGATAAGTTTTTAAGATAACTACAAGGGATTTTTAAACAATACTGTGTTGCACTTAGCACTTTTCATCACAGGATTGTTTGCTCTTTTTGTGTAGGGAAATACTGCTACTGAACTATTTTATCAGATTGTGAAACTGAGGACTGGTTTCTGCTTAAAGAGAGGAACAAATAAGATACTAACAATGAAACTTACTAACTGCTTATTCCAGGCTTAAAATTCTTCATAACCTTTATGGACATGTTGTTTGTCACTTAAAAAGGATAGAACAGAGATTTCACTGTACTGGGGGTGTCTCTAAAACACAAAAATGTTTAATGACCTCCAAACATTTCTGTAAGGAACGTGTCGTCCCCTGTTGAATTCTGCAGAATCATTTCATCACACCATAAACCACAGATGTTTTTACTACTGCATGAGTTTTCCAGAAGTGTCTCCCCTGTCCCATATCATATTGACAGTGGCATGGAGTGCACCCTCAGCAAGTTTGCTGATGACACTAAGCTGGGTGGTGCAGTTGGCATGCCAGAGGGACAGGATGCCATCCAGAGTGACCTGGCCAGGCTGGAGAGGGGGGCCCAGGTGAACCTCATGAGGTTCAAGAGGTCCAAGTACAAGGTCCTGCAGCTGGGTCAGGACAATCCTTGCTATCAATATAGGCTGGGGGATGATGTGAGAGAAAGCAGCCCTGTGGAAAAGGACTAGAAGGCCAGTTGCATCCTGGACTGCATCAAAAGAAGTGTGGCCAGCAGATCGTGAGAGGTGATTCTGCCCCTCTACTCTGCCCTGGTGAGACCTCGCCTGGAGTACTGCATTCAGCTCTGGAGCCCACAGCACAAGAAGGATGTGGACCTGTTGTAGCGTGTCCAGAGGAGAGCCATGAAAATGATCAGAGGGCTGGAGCACCTTTCCTGTGAAGACAGGCTGATAGAGTTGGGGCAGTTCAGCCTGGAGAAGAGAAGGCTCCAGGGGGAGCTTATAGCAACCTTTCAATACCTGAAAGGGGCCTATGGGAAGGCAGGGGAGGATCTGTTCTCTAGGGTTTGTAGAGACAGGATAAGGGATAATGGTTTTAAGCTAGAAAAGGGTAGATTTAGGTTAGACATTAGGAAAATTTTTTTACTATGAGAGTGGTTGATCACTGGAACAGATGGCCCAGAGAGGTGGTGGAGGCCTCATCCCTGGACATGTTCAAGGCCAGGCTTGATGGGGCTCAACCTGATCTAGTTAGAGATGTCCCTACTTATTGTAGGGAGGTTGGACTAGATGACCTTTGTATGTCCCTTCAAACCCACTAGATTCTGTGATTCTGTATTGTTAAAAAGCAGAGGATGAATGAACAAGGGTGACAGCTTTCAACAGTTTTGGATCAAAAGAATAACAATCCAAATAAATTAGAGATGACTGTAGCAAATAGAGTAGTAGCAAATAGAGCTTGCTGGAGCAGAAGGGCTGTCCTTGATTGTGGGCATGAGGCTCACGGTGGGATGCCTAAGATAACATAGCAGTGATGGGAAGAAAGTTTTAAAAGTGAGGGAGGGAAGCATTATTCTATATGACCAGCCACCCTATGTGGAGGCAGCAAAGGCTGTTGTCCAGCAAGTGAGATAACTTTTGGTGAGGTAGCCTGAGAGAAGACTGTTGTTTCCATCCATTACTCAAAGTCTGGAGACTGAGAGGTGACTGTTGGTGTTGCCAGATAAATTTCAGCAGGTAACTCTGTGTTTTATAAGGCAGTTTTGATTTTGCTTCCATTTTTACTGCACACCAGAAGCAGATGTTTTCTCACCAGCTGTTACTCATTTCATACTATGTTTACACTCAGTAGCCTGTGCATTTAGATTAGAAGTCAGATTGCCTGCTGCTTACTTAAAATTACTTACCTGAATGTGCAAATAAAGCTTGAGATAAACTTGTGGAGGCTTGATTGATGGGTTTTCAGTGCTCAGTTGGATACATTGACTATGAAAGATAAAGCTTCTTTTGGAGATGAGTTGAATACCTAAAAATACAGTTCACTGTCTTACCATCGCAGCCCTAATACAGCAGTGGATAATTAAAATACAGCAATAAGGCATTAATGGTGAAGAAATTTTTTTTTAATCCTTCATTTGAAGAAAGCACATGACGATATGGAAATTATTCTGTATTTTAGCAAGATTCCGTGAAACTGAATTAGAAAATATTCGCAGTTTGTTGAGCTGCCTGCCATGTTGTCTAGCAGACAGAAAATCTTGAGTTTCAGCAACATTCTGCATTTGGAGGACAGTCTTTCAGACACCTGAATTTGCTTTTCACTTATTTCATAAATAAAATGCACATTTCTGAAAATGGTTAAAGTGTAGTAATAACTTCAGAGTCTGAGGCCTAGGGGCAGGCAGTGAATAAAACTTGGTCTCCTCTTTATTCCTTAGTTCCTCTATGGATAACAAGCTTGGCCTCATGCAACATCTCCTAGGAAATTCATTTGTCTGCATCTGGTTATCAACTCCTTCAACTGGTCATTGATCTCCAGGAAATGTTATGGAGCCTAAGCTTTATTACTTAAACAGAGAGTTTATCTTGTGGTTAGGTTTTCATGCTTAAGATGTTGCTCTTGAATGCTGTGTTTCTTAGTACAGAAAAGTTCCTTTGGGGGTTATTCTTGTGAGTTACACTCAGCTCATAAGGAGTTTACATCTTCTGTTGGATACATAGCTAAAGTACTGTAACAGAGTATTTTATTTTGAATACATGTTGCTTTACATATCCATAACTCATGAAACGGGTAGCATGTATATCTAGTGAGAAGCTTGATTATGGATATGTCTGTCTAATTAGAAGGAATAAGATAAAGCCAGTCCCATGTCTAATGTTTATTGTTCATTGGCATATTGCAGATGTTAAATAGTAAAGAGGAAATGATCAGAACATAACAGCCTCAACAGTCCAACAGGGGGGTTGGACTTGATGATCTCCAGAGGTCCCTTCCAACCCCTAACATTCTATGGTTCTATGAAAACAGCCATTTCAAACAAAAATGTGTTACAGGCAGCACTAGGAAATGAGCTTTGGATGGTCTGGTCTTGGAGGAAAAAAAAAAAAGCTTTTTCAAAGAATTTTATTGTAGTTTGTTTTTCTGGAAAATAGATGAGAATGGGAATCGGAAGCAGCAAAAACAGTGAAGAAAGGTGCCCAGGATCCTGTGAAGTGGTTGAGGTGAGATTGGATGGTGGCCATCACCTCTACTCTCTTGTCTGTGCAGGTATCCTTAACAGTCTCACATCTATTGGTTGAAAACAGCCATGGGAAACAAAAATTAGTGGCTGAAAGATTTAAAGTATCATGACTGAGCTACAGGAGACTAAATGAGATATAGCCAGCCATTTTGTCATGGTGCCAGGGAGAGAAGGGACACTTTGTGTTTTGTGTCTGGATAGTCCTATATGAGGAACAGCCAGACAGAGCTAGAGGGGTGAAAATCAAATAGCAGTGATGTGGGAAACTGAGACTATATTTTGATATAATAGTGTGAAGTGCCGTGCTCAACAGTGGTGTCTTAACATTTTTTCTGTGTTTTTGCATCACGCTTCAGTAAAGTATTAAGAAACTTTAGCAGCAGCAGAAGCTGTATTATCATCTGACTTAGCCAAGAAAAATTAAATATATTTGTCAGGTAGAAGGAATAATAGTAGAATATGGAAAATGCACAGATGTTGAGAAAATAGGATTTTCTTCCCCACAAAAGATACAGGCTGTCTTCCATCTTGCTTTCAAACACAAGAAATAACTTTTTGTCCTCCTCCTAAGGGGGGTTAAGCAATCCCCTTAAGTGTTTTAAGTTTTTCAGAGTGTGATTAGAAGCTTGTGGCAGTTAGTCTTGGGTGGCCAAAGAGGAAGATAAAGTGGGTAGCCTTCACAAGGACTCATTCCCCAAAGTGAAGGTGACAAGCTGATAACAATGGTTCTGTTGCATGTAATCTCACATAATCTCTTGATCTTTTCAGGAAGGAGCTCTTGTGCATTAGACTAATCATTATATCAGGTCAATATCAAGTGCCCTGAGAAAACCAGCACTCAAGTGTTTCCCATCCTACACTCAGTCTAAATGCTGAAATGTTGCCATGAAAATTCCTGAATGATTAGGGGCGATAAGCGGTTTGTTAGAATTGTTTTTGTCTACAGCTTGACCCTTGCACATCGTTCTATGTACTCTGATGGGCATGTTGATGGTCTTTCTCTTTTCCTGTTTAAAGGGAATTTCAGCACTGTAGGTCTGTGTCCATTAAAAGAGGCTGTCATCTTGACTTTTTTTTCTCCCTTCCTTTTATTTACTTGGATGTAGTGCAAGTGCCTGAATTAACAAAATGAATAGCTCACAAGAGAGCCTCATTAGTCTTTAAATGAAAATAATTGAGTTCTTTTAGCCTATTAGTGCTTAAAAATAGCCTTCTCTAAGTCTATTATCTGTAGGATAAAAGCCATATTTGCAGTTGAAAAAGCAGCATGTACAACATGATTTGTTGCTAGGGAAAGAGGCTTTCAGCCAAGGTAGTGGCTTGTGTAGTAGATAAAATCTGAATGACCTCAAACAGCATTCTTGAAGTCCTCTTTACTCTTCAGTTGGCAGTCTGAAAATATTTCTGTAGGTGACTATGGCTTTCCGGAACTGCTCTCATTCCCTTTCCAATTCAGACAGTCAGTGACATGGGAAAAGAAGCTCCTCCTGCCTATCCTGGCCAAATCTATGAGGGCAACACTTGCTGCAGGTGCTCGTCTCGTCCAGGTGAAATGCCCAGACCCCAGCTGCCTGTGGCTCATTGAAGCCTGTGAGATGTGGACAGAATAGTCTGTTAAATCGGCAGTCTTTCCCATTTTCATCACTGCAGCAAAGGGCAAACTTCTTTATAATGTGAAAGAGCAATGCAGAATATGCCCTGGAAAGACAGCATTTTGGTAGCAAAACATGGAGTAACTGACTGCAGGGAGTAAAAGATTTTGAAGCACCTTAATGATTTTTTTTATGTAGCCTGAACTCAGACCTTGCGATCACTGGACTCCTGAGCTACAGCAGGAAAGTGTGCCTGTGGTGGGTTAACCTTAGCTGAGCGCCAGGTGCCCACCAGGCCACTCTGTCACCCCCCCCGTTTTCTTCCCCGCTTCCTCCTCAGCAGAGCAAAAAGAAAGGGGAGGAAAATAAGATGAGAAACAAAAAGCAGTTTAATAATAATAGAAGCAA